>JARWAU010000015.1:10600000-10914806 GCA_029958995.1 Bombus sonorus | reverse complement strand
CGTAATACCGTATAACGTTATACGTTAAAACGTAATACCATATAACGTTATACGTTATAACGTAATACCTTATGACGTTATACGTTATAACGTAGTACCATATAACGTTATACGTTATAACGTAATACTAAATAATGTTATACGTTATAACGTAATACCATATGACGTTATACGATATAAGGAAATGCCTTATGACGTTATACGTTGTAGCGTAATACCATAAAACGCTATACGTTATAACGTTATACCATATGACGTTATACGTTATAAGGAAATGATATAGTACGTTAGACGTTGTAACGTAATACTATATAACGTTATACGTTATAACGTAATACCATATGACGTTATACGTTATAAGGAAATGCTATAGTACGTTACACGTTATAACGTAATACCGTATAACGTTATACGTTAAAACGTAATACCATATAACGTTATACGTTATAACGTAATACCATATGACGTTATACGTTATAACTCAATAGCATATGACGTTATACGTCATATCGTAATACTATATAACGTTATACGTTAAAGCGTAATACCATATAACGTTATACGTTATAACGTAATACTAAATAACGTTATACGTTATAGCGTAATCACATATGACGTTATACGTTATAAGGAAATGGTATAGTACGTTAGACGTTATAACGTAATACCATATAACGTTATACGTTATAACGTAATACTAAATAACGTTATACGTTATAACGTAATACCATATGACGTTATACGTTATAAGGAAATGGTATAGTACGTTACACGTTATAACGTAATACCATATAACGTATACGTTATAACTTACTACCATATGGCGTTATACGTCATAACGTAATACTATATAACGTTGTACGTTGTAACGTAATACCATATAAAGTAATCCGTTATAACGTAATACTATATAACGTTATACGTTATAACGTAATACCATATGACGTCATACGTTATAAGGACATGCTATAGTACGTTAGACGTTAAAACGTAGTACCATATAACGTTATACGTTAAACCGTAATACCATATAACGTTATACGTTATAACTTAATAGCATATGACGTTATACGTTATAACGTAATACCATATAACGTTATACGTTATAACGTAATACTAAATAACGTTATACGTTATAACGTAATACCATATGACGTTATACGTTATAAGGAAATGGTATAGTACGTTACACGTTATAACGTAATACCATATAACGTATACGTTATAACTTACTACCATATGGCGTTATACGTCATAACGTAATACTATATAACGTTGTACGTTGTAACGTAGTACCATATAAAGTAATCCGTTATAACGTAATACTATATAACGTTATACGTTATAACGTAATACCATATGACGTTATACGTTATAAGGAAATGGTATAGTACGTTACACGTTAAACCGCAATATCATATAACGTTATACGTTATAACATAGTACCATATGACGTTGTACGTTATAAAATAATACCATATAACGTTATACGTGATCACGTAATACTAAATAACGTTATACGTGATAACGTAATACTAAATAACGCTATACTTTACAACGTAATAACATATGACGTTATACGTTATACGGAAGTGCTATAGTACGTTACACGTTTTAACGTAATACCATATAACGTTATACGTTATAACGTAATACCATATAACTTTATACGTTATAAGGTAATTCCATATAACGTTATACGATATATCTTAATACCATATGACGTTATACGTTATAAGGAAATGCTATAGTACGTTAGACGTTGTAACGTAATACTATATAACGTTATACGTTATAACGTAATACCATATGACGTTATACGTTATAAGGAAATGCTATAGTACGTTACACGTTATAACGTAATACCGTATAACGTTATACGTTAAAACGTAATACCATATAACGTTATACGTTATAACGTAATACCTTATGACGTTATACGTTATAACGTAGTACCATATAACGTTATACGTTATAACGTAATACTAAATAATGTTATACGTTATAACGTAATACCATATGACGTTATACGATATAAGGAAATGCCTTATGACGTTATACGTTGTAGCGTAATACCATAAAACGCTATACGTTATAACGTAATACCATATGACGTTATACGTTATAAGGAAATGATATAGTACGTTAGACGTTGTAACGTAATACTATATAACGTTATACGTTATAACGTAATACCATATGACGTTATACGTTATAAGGAAATGCTATAGTACGTTACACGTTATAACGTAATACCGTATAACGTTATACGTTAAAACGTAATACCATATAACGTTATATGTTATAACGTAATTCTATATAACGTTATGCGTTAAAACGTAATACCTTATGACGTTATACGTTATAACGTAATACCATATAACGTTATACGATATCAGTTAATACCATATGACGTTATACGTTATAAGGAAATGCTATAGTACGTTACACGTTACATCGTAATACTATATAACCTTATACGTTATAACGTAATACCAAATGACGTTATACGTTATAAGGAAATGCTATAGTACGTTACACGTTACAACGTAATACTATATAACGTTATACGTTATAACGTAATACCATATGACGTTACACGTTATAACGTAATTCTACATAACGTTATACGTTATAACGTAATACCATATGACGTTATACGTTATAAGGAAATGGTATAGTACGTCACACGTTAAACCGCAATACCATATAACGTTATGCGTTATAACTTAATACCATATGACGTTATACGTCATAACGTAATACTATATAACGTTATACGTTAAAGCGTAATACCATATAATGTTATAAGTTTTATCGTAATACTATATAACGTTATACGTTATAACGTAATTCCATATGACGTTATACGTTATCACGTAATACCATATGACGTTATACGTTATAAGGAAATGCTATAGTACCTTACACGTTATAACGTAATACCATATAACGTTATACGTTAAAACGTAATACCATATAACGTTATACGTTATAACGTAATTCTATATAACGTTATGCGTTAAAACGTAATACCTTATGACGTTATACGTTATAACGTAATACCATAATACGCTATACGTTATAATGTCGCACTAAATAACGTTATACGTTATAACGTAATACCATATGACGTTATACGTTATAAGGAAATGCCTTATGACGTTATACGTTGTAGCGTAATACCATAAAACGCTATACGTTATAACGTAATACCATATGACGTTATACGTTATAAGGAAATGATATAGTACGTTACGCGTTATAACGTAATACCATATGACGTTATACGTTATAACGTAGTACCATATGACGTTGTACGTTATAACATAATACCATATGACGTTATACGTTATAAGGAAATGATATAGTACGTTACGCGTTATAACGTAATACCATATGACGTTATACGTTATAACGTAATACCATATGACGTTATACGTTATCACGTAATACCAAGTGACGTTATACGTTATAACGTAGTACCACATAATGTTATACGTTAAAACGTAATACCATATATCGTTATACGTTATCACGTAATACCATATAACGGTTTTCGTTATAACGTAATACCATATAACGTTATACGTTATAACGTAATACCATATGATGTTATACGTTATAATGTAATACCATATAACGTTATACGTTATAACGTAGTACCATATAACGATATACGTTGTAACGTAATATTAAATAACGTTATACGTTATAACGTAATACCATATGACGTTATACGTTATATAGAAATGCTATAGTACGTTATACGTTGTAACGTAATACTATATAGCTTTATACGTTATAACGTAATATCATATGACGTTATACGTTATAACGTAGTACCATATAACGTTATACGTTATAACGTAGTACCATATAACGATATACGTTGTAACGTAATATTAAATAACCATTATACGTTATAACGTAATACCATATGACGTTATACGTTATCACGTAATACCATATAACGTTATACGTTATAAGGAAATGCTATAGTACCTTACACGTTATAACGTGATACCATATAACGTTATACGTTAAATCGTAATACCATATAACGTTATACGTTATAACGTAATTCTATATAACGTTATGCGTTAAAACGTAATACCTTATGACGTTATACGTTATAACGTAATACCATAATACGCTATACGTTATAATGTAACACTAAATAACGTTATACGTTATAACGTAATACCATATGACGTTATACGTTATAAGGAAATGCCTTATGACGTTATACGTTGTAGCGTAATACCATAAAGCGCTATACGTTATAACGTAATACCATATGACGTTATACGTTATAAGGAAATGATATAGTACGTTACGCGTTATAACGTAATACCATATGACGTTATACGTTATAACGTAGTACCATATGACGTTGTACGTTATAACATAATACCATATAACGTTATACGTGATAACGTAATACTAAATAACGCTATACGTTACAACGTAATAACATATGACGTTATACGTTATACGGAAATGCTATAGTACGTTACACATTTTAACGTAATACCATATAACGTTATACGTTATAACGTAATACCATATAACTTTATACGTTGTAACGTAATACCATATAACGTTATACGATATATCTTAATACCATATGACGTTATACGTTATAAGGAAATGCTATAGTACTTTAGACGTTGTAACGTAATACTACATAACGTTATACGTTATAAAGTAATACCATATGACGTTATACGTCATAACGTAATACTATATAACGTTATACGTTAAAGCGTAATACCATATAATGTTATAAGTTTTATCGTAATACTATATAACGTTATACGTTATAACGTAATACCATATGACGTTATACGTTATCACGTAATACCAAGTGACGTTATACGTTATAACGTAGTACCACATAATGTTATACGTTAAAACGTAATACCATATATCGTTATACGTTATCACGTAATACCATATAACGGTTTTCGTTATAACGTAATACCATATAACGTTATACGTTATAACGTAATACCATATGACGTTATACGTTATAATGTAATACCATATAACGTTATACGTTATAACGTAGTGCCATATAACGATATACGTTGTAACGTAATATTAAATAACGTTATACGTTATAACGTAATACCATATGACGTTATACGTTATATAGAAATGCTATAGTACGTTATACGTTGTAACGTAATACTATATAGCTTTATACGTTATAACGTAATATCATATGACGTTATACGTTATAACGTAATACCATATAACGTTATACGTTATAACGTAGTACCATATAACGATATACGTTGTAACGTAATATTAAATAACCATTATACGTTATAACGTAATACCATATGACGTTATACGTTATCACGTAATACCATATAACGTTATACGTTATAAGGAAATGCTATAGTACCTTACACGTTATAACGTAATACCATATAACGTTATACGTTAAAACGTAATACCATATAACGTTATATGTTATAACGTAATTCTATATAACGTTATGCGTTAAAAAGTAATACCTTATGACGTTATACGTTATAACGTAATACCATATAACGTTATACGATATCAGTTAATACCATATGACGTTATACGTTATAAGGAAATGCTATAGTACGTTACACGTTACATCGTAATACTATATAACCTTATACGTTATAACGTAATACCAAATGACGTTATACGTTATAAGGAAATGCTATAGTACGTTACACGTTACAACGTAATACTATATAACGTTATACGTTATAACGTAATACCATATGACGTTACACGTTATAACGTAATTCTACATAACGTTATACGTTATAACGTAATACCATATGACGTTATACGTTATAAGGAAATGCTATAGTACGTTACACGTTATAACGTAATACCGTATAACGTTATACGTTATAACGTAATACCATATGACGTTATACGTTATAAGGAAATGCTATAGTACGTTACACGTTATAACGTAATACCGTATAACGTTATACGTTAAAACGTAATACCATATAACGTTATACGTTATAACGTAATACCATATGACGTTATACGTTATAAGGAAATGATATAGTACGTTAGACGTTGTAACGTAATACTATATAACGTTATACGTTATAACGTAATACCATATGACGTTATACGTTATAAGGAAATGCTATAGTACGTTACACGTTATAACGTAATACCGTATAACGTTATACGTTAAAACGTAATACCATATAACGTTATACGTTATAACGTAATACCATATGACGTTATACGTTATATAGAAATGCTATAGTACTTTAGACGTTGTAACGTAATACTACATAACGTTATACGTTATAAAGTAATACCATATGACGTTATACGTCATAACGTAATACTAAATAACGCTATACGTTACAACGTAATAACATATGACGTTATACGTTATACGGAAATGCTATAGTACGTTACACATTTTAACGTAATACCATATAACGTTATACGTTATAACGTAATACTATATAACTTTATACGTTGTAACGTAATACCATATAACGTTATACGATATATCTTAATACCATATGACGTTATACGTTATAAGGAAATGCTATAGTACTTTAGACGTTGTAACGTAATACTACATAACGTTATACGTTATAAAGTAATACCATATGACGTTATACGTCATAACGTAATACTATATAACGTTATACGTTAAAGCGTAATACCATATAATGTTATAAGTTTTATCGTAATACTATATAACGTTATACGTTATAACGTAATACCATATGACGTTATACGTTATCACGTAATACCAAGTGACGTTATACGTTATAACGTAGTACCACATAATGTTATACGTTAAAACGTAATACCATATATCGTTATACGTTATCACGTAATACCATATAACGGTTTTCGTTATAACGTAATACCATATAACGTTATACGTTATAACGTAATACCATATGACGTTATACGTTATAATGTAATACCATATAACGTTATACGTTATAACGTAGTGCCATATAACGATATACGTTGTAACGTAATATTAAATAACGTTATACGTTATAACGTAATACCATATGACGTTATACGTTATATAGAAATGCTATAGTACGTTATACGTTGTAACGTAATACTATATAGCTTTATACGTTATAACGTAATATCATATGACGTTATACGTTATAACGTAATACCATATAACGTTATACGTTATAACGTAGTACCATATAACGATATACGTTGTAACGTAATATTAAATAACCATTATACGTTATAACGTAATACCATATGACGTTATACGTTATCACGTAATACCATATAACGTTATACGTTATAAGGAAATGCTATAGTACCTTACACGTTATAACGTAATACCATATAACGTTATACGTTAAAACGTAATACCATATAACGTTATATGTTATAACGTAATTCTATATAACGTTATGCGTTAAAAAGTAATACCTTATGACGTTATACGTTATAACGTAATACCATATAACGTTATACGATATCAGTTAATACCATATGACGTTATACGTTATAAGGAAATGCTATAGTACGTTACACGTTACATCGTAATACTATATAACCTTATACGTTATAACGTAATACCAAATGACGTTATACGTTATAAGGAAATGCTATAGTACGTTACACGTTACAACGTAATACTATATAACGTTATACGTTATAACGTAATACCATATGACGTTACACGTTATAACGTAATTCTACATAACGTTATACGTTATAACGTAATACCATATGACGTTATACGTTATAAGGAAATGCTATAGTACGTTACACGTTATAACGTAATACCGTATAACGTTATACGTTATAACGTAATACCATATGACGTTATACGTTATAAGGAAATGCTATAGTACGTTACACGTTATAACGTAATACCGTATAACGTTATACGTTAAAACGTAATACCATATAACGTTATACGTTATAACGTAATACCATATGACGTTATACGTTATAAGGAAATGATATAGTACGTTAGACGTTGTAACGTAATACTATATAACGTTATACGTTATAACGTAATACCATATGACGTTATACGTTATAAGGAAATGCTATAGTACGTTACACGTTATAACGTAATACCGTATAACGTTATACGTTAAAACGTAATACCATATAACGTTATACGTTATAACGTAATATCATATGACGTTATACGTTATAACTCAATAGCATATGACGTTATACGTCATATCGTAATACTATATAACGTTATACGTTAAAGCGTAATACCATATAACGTTATACGTTATAACGTAATACTAAATAACGTTATACGTTATAACGTAATCACATATGACGTTATACGTTATAAGGAAATGGTATAGTACGTTAGACGTTATAACGTAATACCATATAACGTTATACGTTATAACGTAATACTAAATAACGTTATACGTTATAACGTAATACCATATGACGTTATACGTTATAAGGAAATGGTATAGTACGTTACACGTTATAACGTAATACCATATAACGTATACGTTATAACTTACTACCATATGGCGTTATACGTCATAACGTAATACTATATAACGTTGTACGTTGTAACGTAATACCATATAAAGTAATCCGTTATAACGTAATACTATATAACGTTATACGTTATAACGTAATACCATATGACGTCATACGTTATAAGGACATGCTATAGTACGTTGGACGTTAAAACGTAGTACCATATAACGTTATACGTTAAACCGTAATACCATATAACGTTATACGTTATAACTTAATAGCATATGACGTTATACGTTATAACGTAATACCATATAACGTTATACGTTATAACGTAATACTAAATAACGTCATACGTTATAACGTAATACCATATGACGTTATACGTTATAAGGAAATGGAATAGTACGTTACACGTTATAACGTAATACCATATAACGTATACGTTATAACTTACTACCATATGGCGTTATACGTCATAACGTAATACTATATAACGTTGTACGTTGTAACGTAATACCATATAAAGTAATCCGTTATAACGTAATACTATATAACGTTATACGTTATAACGTAATACCATATGACGTTATACGTTATAAGGAAATGGTATAGTACGTCACACGTTAAACCGCAATACCATATAACGTTATGCGTTATAACTTAATACCATATGACGTTATACGTCATAACGTAATACTATATAACGTTATACGTTAAAGCGTAATACCATATAATGTTATAAGTTTTATCGTAATACTATATAACGTTATACGTTATAACGTAATTCCATATGACGTTATACGTTATCACGTAATACCATATGACGTTATACGTTATAAGGAAATGCTATAGTACCTTACACGTTATAACGTAATACCATATAACGTTATACGTTAAAACGTAATACCATATAACGTTATACGTTATAACGTAATTCTATATAACGTTATGCGTTAAAACGTAATACCTTATGACGTTATACGTTATAACGTAATACCATAATACGCTATACGTTATAATGTAACACTAAATAACGTTATACGTTATAACGTAATACCATATGACGTTATACGTTATAAGGAAATGCCTTATGACGTTATACGTTGTAGCGTAATACCATAAAACGCTATACGTTATAACGTAATACCATATGACGTTATACGTTATAAGGAAATGATATAGTACGTTACGCGTTATAACGTAATACCATATGACGTTATACGTTATAACGTAGTACCATATGACGTTGTACGTTATAACATAATACCATATAACGTTATACGTGATAACGTAATACTAAATAACGCTATACGTTACAACGTAATAACATATGACGTTATACGTTATACGGAAATGCTATAGTACGTTACACATTTTAACGTAATACCATATAACGTTATACGTTATAACGTAATACCATATAACTTTATACGTTGTAACGTAATACCATATAACGTTATACGATATATCTTAATACCATATGACGTTATACGTTATAAGGAAATGCTATAGTACTTTAGACGTTGTAACGTAATACTACATAACGTTATACGTTATAAAGTAATACCATATGACGTTATACGTCATAACGTAATACTATATAACGTTATACGTTAAAGCGTAATACCATATAATGTTATAAGTTTTATCGTAATACTATATAACGTTATACGTTATAACGTAATACCATATGACGTTATACGTTATCACGTAATACCAAGTGACGTTATACGTTATAACGTAGTACCACATAATGTTATACGTTAAAACGTAATACCACATATCGTTATACGTTATCACGTAATACCATATAACGGTTTTCGTTATAACGTAATACCATATAACGTTATACGTTATAACGTAATACCATATGACGTTATACGTTATAATGTAATACCATATAACGTTATACGTTATAACGTAGTACCATATAACGATATACGTTGTAACGTAATATTAAATAACGTTATACGTTATAACGTAATACCATATGACGTTATACGTTATATAGAAATGCTATAGTACGTTATACGTTGTAACGTAATACTATATAGCTTTATACGTTATAACGTAATATCATATGACGTTATACGTTATAACGTAGTACCATATAACGTTATACGTTATAACGTAGTACCATATAACGATATACGTTGTAACGTAATATTAAATAACCATTATACGTTATAACGTAATACCATATGACGTTATACGTTATCAAGTAATACCATATAACGTTATACGTTATAAGGAAATGCTATAGTACCTTACACGTTATAACGTAATACCATATAACGTTATACGTTAAAACGTAATACCATATAACGTTATACGTTATAACGTAATTCTATATAACGTTATGCGTTAAAACGTAATACCTTATGACGTTATACGTTATAACGTAATACCATAATACGCTATACGTTATAATGTAACACTAAATAACGTTATACGTTATAACGTAATACCATATGACGTTATACGTTATAAGGAAATGCCTTATGACGTTATACGTTGTAGCGTAATACCATAAAACGCTATACGTTATAACGTAATACCATATGACGTTATACGTTATAAGGAAATGATATAGTACGTTACGCGTTATAACGTAATACCATATGACGTTATACGTTATAACGTAGTACCATATGACGTTGTACGTTATAACATAATACCATATAACGTTATACGTGATAACGTAATACTAAATAACGCTATACGTTACAACGTAATAACATATGACGTTATACGTTATACGGAAATGCTATAGTACGTTACACATTTTAACGTAATACCATATAACGTTATACGTTATAACGTAATACCATATAACTTTATACGTTGTAACGTAATACCATATAACGTTATACGATATATCTTAATACCATATGACGTTATACGTTATAAGGAAATGCTATAGTACTTTAGACGTTGTAACGTAATACTACATAACGTTATACGTTATAAAGTAATACCATATGACGTTATACGTCATAACGTAATACTATATAACGTTATACGTTAAAGCGTAATACCATATAATGTTATAAGTTTTATCGTAATACTATATAACGTTATACGTTATAACGTAATACCATGTGACGTTATACGTTATCACGTAATACCAAGTGACGTTATACGTTATAACGTAGTACCACATAATGTTATACGTTAAAACGTAATACCATATATCGTTATACGTTATCACGTAATACCATATAACGCTTTTCGTTATAACGTAATACCATATAACGTTATACGTTATAACGTAATACCATATGACGTTATACGTTATAATGTAATACCATATAACGTTATACGTTATAACGTAGTACCATATAACGATATACGTTGTAACGTAATATTAAATAACGTTATACGTTATAACGTAATACCATATGACGTTATACGTTATATAGAAGTGCTATAGTACGTTATACGTTGTAACGTAATACTATATAGCTTTATACGTTATAACGTAATATCATATGACGTTATACGTTATAACGTAATACCATATAACGTTATACGTTATAACGTAGTACCATATAACGAAATACGTTGTAACGTAATATTAAATAACCATTATACGTTATAACGTAATACCATATGACGTTATACGTTATCACGTAATACCATATAACGTTATACGTTATAAGGAAATGCTATAGTACCTTACACGTTATAACGTAATACCATATAACGTTATACGTTAAAACGTAATACCATATAACGTTATATGTTATAACGTAATTCTATATAACGTTATGCGTTAAAACGTAATACCTTATGACGTTATACGTTATAACGTAATACCATATAACGTTATACGATATCAGTTAATACCATATGACGTTATACGTTATAAGGAAATGCTATAGTACGTTACACGTTACATCGTAATACTATATAACCTTATACGTTATAACGTAATACCATATGACGTTATACGTTATAAGGAAATGCTATAGTACGTTACACGTTACAACGTAATACTATATAACGTTATACGTTATAACGTAATACCATATGACGTTACACGTTATAACGTAATTCTACATAACGTTATACGTTATAACGTAATACCATATGACGTTATACGTTATAATGTAATACCATATAACTTTATACGATATAACTTAATACCATTTGAAGTTATACGTTTTAAGGAAATGCTATAGTACGGTACACGTTATAACGTAATACCGTATAACGTTATACGTTAAAGCGTAATACCATATAACGTTATACGTTATAACTTAATACCTTATGACGTTATACGTTATAACGTAATACCATATAACGTTATACGATATCAATTAATACCATATGACGTTATACGTTATACGTTATAAGGAAATGCTATAGTACGTTATACGTTCTAACGTAATTCCATATGACGTTATACGCCATGAGGAAATGCCATAATACGTTACACGTTATAACGTAATACTATATAACGTTATACGTTATAACGTAATACCATATGACGTTATACGTTATAACGTTATACCCTATGACGTTATACGTTATAATGTAATACCATATAACTTTATACGTTATAACGTAATACTAAATAACGTTATACGTTACAACGTAACAGCATAAGACGTTATACGTTGTAAGGGAATGCTATAGTACGTTACACGTTATAACGTAATACCATATAACGTTATACGTTATAACGTAATACTAAATAGCGTTATATGTTATAAGGTAATATTATATAACGTTATGCGTTATAACGTAATACCATAAGACGTTATACGTTATAATTTAATATTAAATAACGTTATACGTTATAACGTAATACCATATGACGTTATACGTTATAACGTAATTCCATATGACGTTATATGTTATAACGTAGTACCATATAACGTTATACGTTATAACGTAATACCATATAACGTTATACGTTATAAGGATATGCTATAGTACGTTATACGTTGTAACGTAATACTATATAACTTTATACGATATAACGTAACACCATATGACTTTATACGTTATAACGTAATACCATATAACGTTATACGATATCACTTAATACCATATGACGTTATACCTTATAAGGAAATGCTATAGTACGTTATACGTTGTAACGTAATTCCATATGACCTTATACGTTATAAGGAAATGCTATAATACGTTACACGTTATAACGTAATACTATATAACGTTATACGTTATAACGTAATACTATATGACGTTATACGTTATAAGGAAATGCTATAGTACGTTACACGTTACATCGTAATACTATATAACCTTATACGTTATAACGTAATACCATATGACGTTATACGTTATAACGTAATACCATAATACGCTATACGTTATAATGTAACACTAAATGACGTTATACGTTATAACGTAATACCATATGACGTTATACGTTATAACGTAGTACCATATGACGTTGTACGTTATAACATAATACCATATAACGTTATACGTGATAACGTAATACTAAATAACGTTATACATGATAACGTAATACTAAATAACGCTATACGTTACAACGTAATAACATATGACGTTATACGTTATACGGAAATGCTATAGTACGTTACACATTTTAACGTAATACCATATAACGTTATACGTTATAACGTAATACCATATAACTTTATACGTTATAACGTAATACCATATAACGTTATACGATATATCTTAATACCATATGACGTTATACGTAATAAGGAAATGCTATAGTACGTTACACGTTATAACGTAATACCGTATAACGTTATACGTTAAAACGTAATACCATATAACGTTACACGTTACAACGTTATACCATATGACGTTATACATTATAACGTAATTCTACATAACGTTATACGTTGTAACGTAATACGTTATAACGTTATACGTTATATAGAAATGCTATAGTACGTTATACGTTGTAACGTAATACTATATAACTTTATACGTTATAACGTAATATCATATGACGTTATACGTTATAACGTAATACCATATTACGTTATACGATATCAATTAATACCATATGACGTTATACGTTATAAGGAAATGCTATAGTACGTTATACATTGTAACGTAATTCCATATGACGTTATACGCCATGAGGAAATGCCATAATACGTTACACGTTATAACGTAATACTATATAACGTTATACGTTATAACGTAATACCATATGACGTTATACGTTATAACGTTATACCATATGACGTTATACGTTATAATGTAATACCATATAACTTTATACGATATAACTTAATACCATTTGACGTTATACGTTTTAAGGAAATGCTATAGTACGGTACACGTTATAACGTAATACCGTATAACGTTATACCTTATAACGTAATACCATATAACGTTATACGTTATAACGTAATACTAAATAACGTTATACGTTATAACGTAACAGCATAAGACGTTATACGTTATAAGGGAATGCTATAGTACGTTACACGTTATAACGTAATACCATATAACGTTATACGTTATAACGTAATACTAAATAGCGTTATATGTTATAAGGTAATATTATATAACGTTATGCGTTATAACGTAATACCATAAGACGTTATACGTTATAAGGAAATGCTATAGTACGATACACGTTACATCGTAATACTATATAACCTTATACGTTATAACGTAATACCATATGACGTTATGCGTTATAACGTAATACCATAAGACGTAATACGTTATAAGGAAATGCTATAGTACGTTACGCGTTATAAAGTAATACCATATAACGTTATACGTTATAACGTAGTACCATATAACGATATAAGTTGTAACGTAATATTAAATAACGTTATACGTTATAACGTAATACCATATGACGTTATACGTTATCACGTAATACCATATGACGTTATACGTTGTAAGGAAATGCTATAGTACCTTACACGTTATAACGTAATGCCATATAACGTTATACGTTAAAACGTAATACCATATAACGTTATACGTTATAACGTAATTCTATATAACGTTATGCGTTAAAACGTAATACCATATAACGTTATACGATATCAGTTAATACCATATGACGTTATACGTTATAAGGAAATGCTATAGTACGTTACACGTTATAACGTAATACCGTATAACGTTATACGTTATAAGGAAATGCTATAGTACGTTACACGTTATAACGTAATACCGTATAACGTTATACGTTAAAACGTAATACCATATAACGTTATACGTTATAACGTAATACCTTATGACGTTATACGTTATAACGTAATACCATACAACGATATACGTTATAACGTAATACTAAATAACGTTATACGTTATAACGTAATACCATATGACGTTATACGTTATAAGGAAATGCTATAGTACGTTAGACGTTGTAACGTAATACTATATAACGTTATACGTTATAACGTAATACCATATGACGTTATACGTTATAAGGAAATGCTATAGTACGTTGGACGTTGTAACGTGATACTATATAACGTTATACGTTATAACGTAATACCATATGACGTTATACGTTATAAGGAAATGGTATAGTACGTTACACGTTATAACGTAATACCGTATAACGTTATACGTTATAAGTAAATGCTATAGTACGTTACACGTTATAACGTAATACCATATAACGTTATACGTTATAAGGAAATGCTATAGTACGTTAGACGTTGTAACGTAATACTATATAACGTTATACGTTATAACGTAATACCATATGACGTTATACGTTATAACGTTATACCATATGACGTTATACGTTATAATGTAATACCATATAACTTTATACGATATAACTTAATACCATTTGACGTTATACGTTTTAAGGAAATGCTATAGTACGGTACACGTTATAACGTAATACCGTATAACGTTATACCTTATAACGTAATACCATATAACGTTATACGTTATAACGTAATACTAAATAACGTTATACGTTATAACGTAACAGCATAAGACGTTATACGTTATAAGGGAATGCTATAGTACGTTACACGTTATAACGTAATACCATATAACGTTATACGTTATAACGTAATACTAAATAGCGTTATATGTTATAAGGTAATATTATATAACGTTATGCGTTATAACGTAATACCATAAGACGTTATACGTTATAAGGAAATGCTATAGTACGATACACGTTACATCGTAATACTATATAACCTTATACGTTATAACGTAATACCATATGACGTTATGCGTTATAACGTAATACCATAAGACGTAATACGTTATAAGGAAATGCTATAGTACGTTACGCGTTATAAAGTAATACCATATAACGTTATACGTTATAACGTAGTACCATATAACGATATAAGTTGTAACGTAATATTAAATAACGTTATACGTTATAACGTAATACCATATGACGTTATACGTTATCACGTAATACCATATGACGTTATACGTTGTAAGGAAATGCTATAGTACCTTACACGTTATAACGTAATGCCATATAACGTTATACGTTAAAACGTAATACCATATAACGTTATACGTTATAACGTAATTCTATATAACGTTATGCGTTAAAACGTAATACCATATAACGTTATACGATATCAGTTAATACCATATGACGTTATACGTTATAAGGAAATGCTATAGTACGTTACACGTTATAACGTAATACCGTATAACGTTATACGTTATAAGGAAATGCTATAGTACGTTACACGTTATAACGTAATACCGTATAACGTTATACGTTAAAACGTAATACCATATAACGTTATACGTTATAACGTAATACCTTATGACGTTATACGTTATAACGTAATACCATACAACGATATACGTTATAACGTAATACTAAATAACGTTATACGTTATAACGTAATACCATATGACGTTATACGTTATAAGGAAATGCTATAGTACGTTAGACGTTGTAACGTAATACTATATAACGTTATACGTTATAACGTAATACCATATGACGTTATACGTTATAAGGAAATGCTATAGTACGTTGGACGTTGTAACGTAATACTATATAACGTTATACGTTATAACGTAATACCATATGACGTTATACGTTATAAGGAAATGGTATAGTACGTTACACGTTATAACGTAATACCGTATAACGTTATACGTTATAAGTAAATGCTATAGTACGTTACACGTTATAACGTAATACCATATAACGTTATACGTTATAAGGAAATGCTATAGTACGTTAGACGTTGTAACGTAATACTATATAACGTTATACGTTATAACGTAATACCTTATGACGTTATACGTTATAACGTAATACCATACAACGATATACGTTATAACGTAATACTAAATAACGTTATACGTTATAACGTAATACCATATGACGTTATACGTTATAAGGAAATGCTATAGTACGTTAGACGTTGTAACGTAATACTGTATAACGTTATACGTTATAACGTAATACCTTATGACGTTATACGTTATAACGTAATACCATACAACGATATACGTTCTAACGTAATACTAAATAACGTTATACGTGATAACGTAATACTAAATAACGCTATACGTTACAACGTAATAACATATGACGTTATACGTTATACGGAAATGCTATAGTACGTTACACATTTTAACGTAATACCATATAACGTTATACGTTATAACGTAATACCATATAATTATATACGTTATAACGTAATACCATATAACGTTATACGATATATCTTAATACCATATGACGTTATACGTTATAAGGAAATGCTATAGTACGTTATACGTTGTAACGTAATTCCATATGACGTTATACGCCATGAGGAAATGCCATAATACGTTACACGTTATAACGTAATACTATATAACGTTATACGCTATAACGTAATACCATATGACGTTATACGTTATATCGTTATACCATATGACGTTATACGTTATAATGTAATACCATATAACTTTATACGATCTAACTTAATACCATTTGACGTTATACGTTTTAAGGAAATGCTATAGTACGGTACACGTTGTAACGTAATACTAAATAACGTTGTACGTTATAACGTAACAGCATAAGACGTTATACGTTATAAGGGAATGCTATAGTACGTTACACGTTATAACGTAATACCATATAACGTTATACGTTATAACGTAATACTAAATAGCGTTATATGTTATAAGGTAATATTATATAACGTTATGCGTTATAACGTAATACCATAAGACGTTATACGTTATAATTTAATATTAAATAACGTTATACGTTATAACGTAATGCCATATGACGTTATACGTTATAACGTAATTCCATATGACGTTATACGTTATAACGTAGTACCATATAACGTTATACGTTATAACGTAATACCATATAACGTTATACGTTATAAGGATATGCTATAGTACGTTATACGTTGTAACGTAATACTATATAACTTTATACGATATAACGTAACACCATATGACTTTATACGTTATAACGTAATACCATATAACGTTATACGATATCACTTAATACCATATGACGTTATACCTTATAAGGAAATGCTATAGTACGTTATACGTTGTAACGTAATTCCATATGACCTTATACGTTATAAGGAAATGCTATAATACGTTACACGTTATAACGTAATACTATATAACGTTATACGTTATAACGTAATACTATATGACGTTATACGTTATAAGGAAATGCTATAGTACGTTACACGTTACATCGTAATACTATATAACCTTATACGTTATAACGTAATACCATATGACGTTATACGTTATAACGTAATACCATAATACGCTATACGTTATAATGTAACACTAAATAACGTTATACGTTATAACGTAATACAATATGACGTTATACGTTATAACGTAGTACCATATGACGTTGTACGTTATAACATAATACCATATAACGTTATACGTGATAACGTAATACTAAATAACGTTATACGTGATAACGTAATACTAAATAACGCTATACGTTACAACGTAATAACATATGACGTTGTACGTTATACGGAAATGCTATAGTACGTTACACATTTTAACGTAATTCCATATAACGTTATACGTTATAACGTAATACCATATAACTTTATACGTTATAACGTAATACCATATAACGTTATACGATATATCTTAATACCATATGACGTTATACGTTATAAGGAAATGCTATAGTACGTTACACGTTACAACGTAATACTATATAACGTTATACGTTATAACGTAATACCATATGACGTTATACGTTATAACGTAATTCTACATAACGTTATACGTTGTAACGTAATACGTTATAACGTTATACGTTATATAGAAATGCTATAGTACGTTATACGTTGTAACGTAATACTATATAACTTTATACGTTATAACGTAATATCATATGACGTTATACGTTATAACGTAATACCATATTACGTTATACGATATCAATTAATACCATATGACGTTATACGTTATAAGGAAATGCTATAGTACGTTATACATTGTAACGTAATTCCATATGACGTTATACGCCATGAGGAAATGCCATAATACGTTACACGTTATAACGTAATACTATATAACGTTATACGTTATAACTTAATACCTTATGACGTTATACGATATAACGTAATACCATATAACGTTATACGTTATAACTTAATACCTTATGACGTTATACGATATAACGTAATACCATATAACGTTATACGTTATAACGTAATACCATATGACGTTATACGTTATAACGTTATACCATATGACGTTATACGTTATAATGTAATACCATATAACTTTATACGATATAACTTAATACCATTTGACGTTCTACGTTTTAAGGAAATGCTATAGTACGGTACACGTTATAACGTAATACCGTATAACGTTATACGTTAAAACGTAATACCATATAACGTTATACGTTATAACTTAATACCTTATGACGTTATACGATATAACGTAATACCATATAACGTTATACGTTATAACGTAATACTAAATAACGTTATACGTTATAACGTAACAGCATAAGACGTTATACGTTATAAGGGAATGCTATAGTACGTTACACGTTATAACGTAATACCATATAACGTTATACGTTATAACGTAATACTAAATAGCGTTATATGTTATAAGGTAATATTATATAACGTTATGCGTTATAACGTAATACCATAAGACGTTATACGTTATAAGGAAATGCTATAGTACGTTACACGTTACATCGTAATACTATATAACCTTATACGTTATAACGTACTACCATATGACGTTATGCGTTATAACGTAATACCATAAGACGTTATACGTTATAAGGAAATGCTATAGTACGTTACGCGTTATAACGTAATACCATATAACGTTATACGTTATAACGTAGTACCATATAACGATATACGTTGTAACGTAATATTAAATAACGTTATACGTTATAACGTAATACCATATGACGTTATACGTTATCACGTAATACCATATGACGTTATACGTTATAAGGAAATGCTATAGTACCTTACACGTTATAACGTAATACCATATAACGTTATACGTTAAAACGTAATACCATATAACGTTATGCGTTATAACGTAATTCTATATAACGTTATGCGTTAAAACGTAATACCTTATGACGTTATACGTTAGAACGTAATACCATATAACGTTATACGATATCAGTTAATACCATATGACATTATACGTTATAAGGAAATGCTATAGTACGTTACACGTTATAACGTAATACCGTATAACTTTATACGTTAAAACGTAATACCATATAACGTTATACGTTATAACGTAATACCGTATAACGTTATACGTTAAAACGTAATACCATATAACGATATACGTTATAACGTAATACTAAATAACGTTATACGTTATAACGTAATACCATATGACGCTATACGTTATAAGGAAATGCTATAGTACGTTAGACGTTGTAACGTAATACTATATAACGTTATACGTTATAACGTAATACCATATGACGTTATACGTTATAAGGAAATGCTATAGTACGTTAGACGTTGTAACGTAATACTATATAACGTTATGCGTTATAACGTAATACCATATGACGTTATACGTTATAAGGAAATGCTATAGTACGTTACACGTTATAACGTAATACCGTATAACGTTATACGTTATAAGGAAATGCTATAGTACGTTACACGTTATAACGTAATACCATATAACGTTATACCTTATAAGGAAATGCTATAGTACGTTAGACGTTGTAACGTAATACTATATAACGTTATACGTTATAACGTAATACCTTATGACGTTATACGTTATAACGTAATACCATACAACGATATACGTTATAACGTAATACTAAACAACGTTATACGTTATAACGTAATACCATATGACGTTATACGTTATAAGGAAATGCTATAGTACGTTAGACGTTGTAACGTAATACTATATAACGTTATACGTTATAACGTAATACCTTATGACGTTATACGTTATAACGTAATACCATACAACGATATACGTTATAACGTAATACTAAATAACGTTATACGTGATAACGTAATACTAAATAACGCTATACGTTACAACGTAATAACATATGACGTTATACAATATACGGAAATGCTATAGTACGTTACACATTTTAACGTAATACCATATAACGTTATACGTTATAACGTAATACCATATAATTATATACGTTATAACGTAATACCATATAACGTTATACGATATATCTTAATACCATATGACGTTATACGTTATAAGGAAATGCTATAGTACTTTAGACGTTGTAACGTAATACTATATAACGTTATACGTTATAACGTAATACCATATGACGTTATACGTCATAACGTAATACTATATAACGTTGTACGTTGTAACGTAATACCATATAAAGTAATCCGTTATAACGTAATACTATATAACGTTATACGTTATAACGTAATACCATATGACGTTATACGTTATAAGGAAATGGTATAGTACGTTACACGTTAAACCGCAATACCATATAACGTTATACGTTATCACTTAATACCATATGACGTTATACGTCATAACGTAATACTATATAACGTTATACGTTAAAGCGTAATACCATATAATGTTATAAGTTTTATCGTAATACTATATAACGTTATACGTTATAACGTAATACCATATGACGTTATACGTTATCACGTAATACCATATGACGTTATACGTTATAAGGAAATGCTATAGTACCTTACACGTTATAACGTAATACCATATAACGTTATACGTTAAAACGTAATACCATATAACGTTATACGTTATAACGTAATACCATATAATTATATACGTTATAACGTAATACCATATAACGTTATACGATATATCTTAATACCATATGACGTTATACGTTATAAGGAAATGCTATAGTACTTTAGACGTTGTAACGTAATACTATATAACGTTATACGTTATAACGTAATACCATATGACGTTATACGTCATAACGTAATACTATATAACGTTGTACGTTGTAACGTAATACCATATAAAGTAATCCGTTATATTGTAATACTATATAACGTTATACGTTATAACGTAATACCATATGACGTTATACGTTATAAGGAAATGGTATAGTACGTTACACGTTAAACCGCAATACCATATAACGTTATACGTTATAACTTAATACCATATGACGTTATACGTCATAACGTAATACTATATAACGTTGTACGTTGTAACGTAATACCATATAAAGTAATCCGTTTTATCGTAATACTATATAACGTTATACGTTATAACGTAATACCATATGACGTTATACGTTATCACGTAATACCATATGACGTTATACGTTATAAGGAAATGCTATAGTACCTTACACGTTATAACGTAATACCATATAGCGTTATACGTTAAAACGTAATACCATATAACGTTATACGTTATAACGTAATAACATATGACGTTATACGTTATACGGAAATGCTATAGTACGTTACACATTTTAACGTAATACCATATAACGTTATACGTTATAAGGAAATGCCTTATGACGTTATACGTTGTAGCGTAATACCATAGAACGCTATACGTTATAACGTAATACCATATGACGTTATACGTTATAAGGAAATGATATAGTACGTTACGCGTTATAACGTAATACCATATGACGTTATACGTTATAACGTAGTACCATATGACGTTGTACGTTATAACATAATACCATATAACGTTATACGTGATAACGTAATACTAAATAACGTTATACGTGATAACGTAGTAATAAATAACGCTATACGTTACAACGTAATAACATATGACGTTATACGTTATACGGAAATGCTATAGTACGTTACACATTTTAACGTAATACCATATAACGTTATACGTTATACCGTAATACCATATAACTTTATACGTTATAACGTAATACCATATAACGTTATACGATATATCTTAATACCATATAACGTTATACGTTATAAGGAAGTGCTATAGTACGTTAGACGTTGTAACGTAATACTATATAACGTTATACGTTATAACGTAATACCATATGACGTTATACGTTATAAGGAAATGCTATAGTACGTTACACGTTATAACGTAATACCGTATAACGTTATACGTTAAAACGTAATACCATATAACGTTATACGTTATAACGTAATACCTTATGACGTTATACGTTATAACGTAATACCATATAACGTTATACGTTATAACGTAATACTAAATAACGTTATACGTTATAACGTAATACCATATGGCGTTATACGTTATAAGGAAATGCTATAGTACGTTAGACGTTATAACGTAGTACCACATAATGTTATACGTTAAAACGTAATACCATATATCGTTATACGTTATCACGTAATACCATATAACGGTTTACGTTATAACGTAATACCATATAACGTTATACGTTATAACGTAATACCATATGACGATATACGTTATAATGTAATACCATATAACTTTATACGATATAACTTAATACCATTGGACGTTATACGTTATATAGAAATGCTATAGTACGTTATACGTTGTAACGTAATACTACATAACTTTATACGTTATAACGTAATATCATATGACGTTATACGTTATAACGTAATACCATATAACGTTATACGTTATAACGTAGTACCATATAACGATATACGTTGTAACGTAATATTAAATAACGTTATACGTTATAACGTAATACCATATGACGTTATACGTTATCTCGTAATACCATATGACGTTATACGTTATAAGGAAATGCTATAGTACCTTACACGTTATAACGTAATACCATATAACGTTATACGTTAAAACGTAATACCATATAACGTTATACGTTATAACGTAATACTAAATAACGTTATACGTTCTAACGTAATAACATATGACGTTATACGTTATAAGGAAATGGTATAGTACGTTAGACGTTATAACGTAGTACCATATAACGTTATACGTTATAACGTAATACTAAATAACGTTATACGTTATAACGTAATACCATATGACGTTATACGTTATAAGGAAATGGTATAGTACGTTACACGTTATAACGTAATACCATATAACGTATACGTTATAACTTACTACCATATGGCGTTATACGTCATAACGTAATACTATATAACGTTGTACGTTGTAACGTAATACCATATAAAGTAATCCGTTATAACGTAATACTATATAACGTTATACGTTATAACGTAATACCATATGACGTCATACGTTATAAGGAAATGCTATAGTACGTTAGACGTTGTAACGTAGTACCATATAACGTTATACGTTAAACTGTAATACCATATAACGTTATACGTTATAACTTAATAGCACATGACGTTATACGTTATAACGTAATACCATATAACGTTATACGTTATAACGTAATACTAAATAACGTTATACGTTACAACGTAATACCATATGACGTTATACGTTATAAGGAAATGGTATAATACGTTACACGTTATAACGTAATACCATATAACGTATACGTTATAATTTACTACCATATGGCGTTATACGTCATAACGTAATACTATATAACGTTGTACGTTGTAACGTAATACCATATAAAGTAATCCGTTATAACGTAATACTATATAACGTTATACGTTATAACGTAATACCATATGACGTTATACGTTATAAGGAAATGGTATAGTACGTTACACGTCAAACCGCAATACCATATATCGTTATACGTTATAACTTAATACCATATGACGTTATACTTCATAACGTAATACTATATAACGTTATACGTTAAAGCGTAATACCATATAATGTTATAAGTTTTATCGTAATACTGTATAACGTTATACGTTATAACGTAATACCATATGACGTTATACGTTATCACGTAATACCATATGATGTTATACGTTATAAGGAAATGCTATAGTACCTTACACGTTATAACGTAATACCATATAACGTTATACGTTAAAACGTAATACCATATAACGTTATACGTTATAAGGAAATGATATAGTACGTTACGCGTTATAACGTAATACCATATGGCGTTATACGTTATAACGTAGTACCATATGACGTTGTACGTTATAACGTAATACCATATAACGTTATACGTGATAACGTAATACTAAATAACGTTATACGTGATAACGTAATACTAAATAACGCTATACGTTACAACGTAATAACATATGACGTTATACGTTATACGGAAATGCTATAGTGCGTTACACATTTTAACGTAGTACCATATAACGTTATACGTTATAACGTAATACCATATAACTTTATACGTTATAACGTAATACCATATAACGTTATACGATATATCTTAATACCATATGACGTTATACGTTATAAGGAAATGCTATAGTACGTTAGACGTTGTAACGTAATACTATATAACGTTATACGTTATAACGTAATACCATATGACGTTACACGTTATAAGGAAATGCTACAGTACGTTACACGTTATAACGTAATACCGTATAACGTTATACGTTAAAACGTAATACCATATAACGTTATACGTTATAACGTAATACCATATAACGTTATACGTTAAAACGTAATACCCTATAACGTTATACGTTATAACGTAATACTAAATAACGTTATACGTTCTAACGTAATAACATATGACGTTATACGTTATAAGGAAATGGTATAGTACGTTAGACGTTATAACGTAGTACCATATGACGTTGTACGTTATAACATAATACCATATAACGATATACGTGATAACGTAATACTAAATAACGTTATACGTGATAACGTAGTAATAAATAACGCTATACGTTACAACGTAATAACATATGACGTTATACGTTATACGGAAATGCTATAGTACGTTACACATTTTAACGTAATACCATATAACGTTATACGTTATAACGTAATACCATATAACTTTATACGTTATAACGTAATACCATATAACGTTATACGATATATCTTAATACCATATAACGTTATACGTTATAAGGAAATGCTATAGTACGTTAGACGTTGTAACGTAATACTATATAACGTTATACGTTATAACGTAATACCATATGACGTTATACGTTATAAGGAAATGCTATAGTACGTTACACGTTATAACGTAATACCGTATAACGTTATACGTTAAAACGTAATACCATATAACGTTATACGTTATAACGTAATACCTTATGACGTTATACGTTATAACGTAATACCATATAACGTTATACGTTATAACGTAATACTAAATAACGTTATACGTTATAACGTAATACCATATGACGTTATACGTTATATGGAAGTGCTATAGTACGTTAGACGTTATAACGTAGTACCACATAATGTTATACGTTAAAACGTAATACCATATATCGTTATACGTTATCACGTAATACCATATAACGGTTTACGTTATAACGTAATACCATATAACGTTATACGTTATAACGTAATACCATATAACGTTATACGTTATAACGTAATACCATATAACGGTATACGTTGTAACGTAATACTAAATAACGTTATACGTTATAACGTAATACCATATGACGTTATACGTTATAAGGAAATGGTATAGTACGTTACACGTTATAACGTGATACCATATAACGTATACGTTATAACTTACTACCATATGGCGTTATACGTCATAACGTAATACTATATAACGTTGTACGTTGTAACGTAATACCATATAAAGTAATCCGTTATAACGTAATACTATATAACGTTATACGTTATAACGTAATACCATATGACGTTATACGTTATCTCGTAATACCATATGACGTTATACGTTATAAGGAAATGCTATAGTACCTTACACGTTATAACGTAATACCATATAACGTTATACGTTAAAACGTAATACCATATAACGTTATACGTTATAACGTAATACTAAATAACGTTATACGTTCTAACGTAATAACATATGACGTTATACGTTATAAGGAAATGGTATAGTACGTTAGACGTTATAACGTAGTACCATATAACGTTATACGTTATAACGTAATACTAAATAACGTTATACGTTATAACGTAATACCATATGACGTTATACGTTATAAGGAAATGGTATAGTACGTTACACGTTATAACGTAATACCATATAACGTATACGTTATAACTTACTACCATATGGCGTTATACGTCATAACGTAATACTATATAACGTTGTACGTTGTAACGTAATACCATATAAAGTAATCCGTTATAACGTAATACTATATAACGTTATACGTTATAACGTAATACCATATGACGTCATACGTTATAAGGAAATGCTATAGTACGTTAGACGTTGTAACGTAGTACCATATAACGTTATACGTTAAACTGTAATACCATATAACGTTATACGTTATAACTTAATAGCACATGACGTTATACGTTATAACGTAATACCATATAACGTTATACGTTATAACGTAATACTAAATAACGTTATACGCTACAACGTAATACCATATGACGTTATACGTTATAAGGAAATGGTATAATACGTTACACGTTATAACGTAATACCATATAACGTATACGTTATAATTTACTACCATATGGCGTTATACGTCATAACGTAATACTATATAACGTTGTACGTTGTAACGTAATACCATATAAAGTAATCCGTTATAACGTAATACTATATAACGTTATACGTTATAACGTAATACCATATGACGTTATACGTTATAAGGAAATGGTATAGTACGTTACACGTCAAACCGCAATACCATATATCGTTATACGTTATAACTTAATACCATATGACGTTATACTTCATAACGTAATACTATATAACGTTATACGTTAAAGCGTAATACCATATAATGTTATAAGTTTTATCGTAATACTGTATAACGTTATACGTTATAACGTAATACCATATGACGTTATACGTTATCACGTAATACCATATGATGTTATACGTTATAAGGAAATGCTATAGTACCTTACACGTTATAACGTAATACCATATAACGTTATACGTTAAAACGTAATACCATATAACGTTATACGTTATAAGGAAATGATATAGTACGTTACGCGTTATAACGTAATACCATATGGCGTTATACGTTATAACGTAGTACCATATGACGTTGTACGTTATAACGTAATACCATATAACGTTATACGTGATAACGTAATACTAAATAACGTTATACGTGATAACGTAATACTAAATAACGCTATACGTTACAACGTAATAACATATGACGTTATACGTTATACGGAAATGCTATAGTGCGTTACACATTTTAACGTAGTACCATATAACGTTATACGTTATAACGTAATACCATATAACTTTATACGTTATAACGTAATACCATATAACGTTATACGATATATCTTAATACCATATGACGTTATACGTTATAAGGAAATGCTATAGTACGTTAGACGTTGTAACGTAATACTATATAACGTTATACGTTATAACGTAATACCATATGACGTTACACGTTATAAGGAAATGCTACAGTACGTTACACGTTATAACGTAATACCGTATAACGTTATACGTTAAAACGTAATACCATATAACGTTATACGTTATAACGTAATACCATATAACGTTATACGTTAAAACGTAATACCCTATAACGTTATACGTTATAACGTAATACTAAATAACGTTATACGTTCTAACGTAATAACATATGACGTTATACGTTATAAGGAAATGGTATAGTACGTTAGACGTTATAACGTAGTACCATATGACGTTGTACGTTATAACATAATACCATATAACGATATACGTGATAACGTAATACTAAATAACGTTATACGTGATAACGTAGTAATAAATAACGCTATACGTTACAACGTAATAACATATGACGTTATACGTTATACGGAAATGCTATAGTACGTTACACATTTTAACGTAATACCATATAACGTTATACGTTATAACGTAATACCATATAACTTTATACGTTATAACGTAATACCATATAACGTTATACGATATATCTTAATACCATATAACGTTATACGTTATAAGGAAATGCTATAGTACGTTAGACGTTGTAACGTAATACTATATAACGTTATACGTTATAACGTAATACCATATGACGTTATACGTTATAAGGAAATGCTATAGTACGTTACACGTTATAACGTAATACCGTATAACGTTATACGTTAAAACGTAATACCATATAACGTTATACGTTATAACGTAATACCTTATGACGTTATACGTTATAACGTAATACCATATAACGTTATACGTTATAACGTAATACTAAATAACGTTATACGTTATAACGTAATACCATATGACGTTATACGTTATATGGAAGTGCTATAGTACGTTAGACGTTATAACGTAGTACCACATAATGTTATACGTTAAAACGTAATACCATATATCGTTATACGTTATCACGTAATACCATATAACGGTTTACGTTATAACGTAATACCATATAACGTTATACGTTATAACGTAATACCATATAACGTTATACGTTATAACGTAATACCATATAACGGTATACGTTGTAACGTAATACTAAATAACGTTATACGTTATAACGTAATACCATATGACGTTATACGTTATAAGGAAATGGTATAGTACGTTACACGTTATAACGTGATACCATATAACGTATACGTTATAACTTACTACCATATGGCGTTATACGTCATAACGTAATACTATATAACGTTGTACGTTGTAACGTAATACCATATAAAGTAATCCGTTATAACGTAATACTATATAACGTTATACGTTATAACGTAATACCGTATAACGTTATACGTTAAAACGTAATACCATATAACGTTATACGTTATAACGTAATACCTTATGACGTTATACGTTATAACGTAATACCATATAACGTTATACGTTATAACATAATACTAAATAACGCTATACGTTATAACGTAATACCATATGACGTTATACGTTATAAGGAAATGCTATAGTACGTTAGACGTTATAACGTAGTACCACATAATGTTATATGTTAAAACGTAATACCATATATCGTTATACGTTATCACGTAATACCATATAACGGTTTACGTTATAACGTAATACCATATAACGTTATACGTTATAACGTAATACCATATAACGTTATACGTTATAACGTAATACCATATAACGTTATACGTTATAACGTAATACCATATAACGGTATACGTTGTAACGTAACACTAAATAACGTTATACTTTATAACGTAATACCATATAACGTTATACGATATAACGTAATACTAAATAACGTTATACGTTATAACGTAATACCATATGACGTTATACGTTATAAGGAAATGCTATAGTACGTTAGACGTTATAACGTAGTACCACATAATGTTATACGTTAAAACGTAATACCATATATCGTTATACGTTATCACGTAATACCATATAACGGTTTACGTTATAACGTAATACCATATAACGTTATACGTTATAACTTAATACCATATGACGATATACGTTATAATGTAATACCATATAACTTTATACGATATAACTTAATACCATTTGACGTTATACGTTATATAGAAATGCTATAGTACGTTATACGTTGTAACGTAATACTACATAACTTTATACGTTATAACGTAATATCATATGACGTTATACGTTATAACGTAATACCATATAACGTTATACGTTATAACGTAGTACCATATAACGATATACGTTGTAACGTAATATTAAATAACGTTATACGTTATAACATAATACTAAATAACGTTATACGTTATAACGTAATACCATATGGCGTTATACGTTATAAGGAAATGCTATAGTACCTTACACGTTATAACGTAATACCATATAACGTTATACGTTAAAACGTAATACCCTATAACGTTATACGTTATAACGTAATACTAAATAACGTTATACGTTCTAACGTAATAACATATGACGTTATACGTTATAAGGAAATGGTATAGTACGTTAGACGTTATAACGTAGTACCATATGACGTTGTACGTTATAACATAATACCATATAACGATATACGTGATAACGTAATACTAAATAACGTTATACGTGATAATGTAGTAATAAATAACGCTATACGTTACAACGTAATAACATATGACGTTATACGTTATACGGAAATGCTATAGTACGTTACACATTTTAACGTAATACCATATAACGTTATACGTTATAACGTAATACCATATAACTTTATACGTTATAACGTAATACCATATAACGTTATACGATATATCTTAATACCATATAACGTTATACGTTATAAGGAAATGCTATAGTACGTTAGACGTTGTAACGTAATACTATATAACGTTATACGTTATAACGTAATACCATATGACGTTATACGTTATAAGGAAATGCTATAGTACGTTACACGTTATAACGTAATACCGTATAACGTTATACGTTAAAACGTAATACCATATAACGTTATACGTTATAACGTAATACCTTATGACGTTATACGTTATAACGTAATACCATATAACGTTATACGTTATAACGTAATACTAAATAACGTTATACGTTATAACGTAATACCATATGACGTTATACGTTATATGGAAGTGCTATAGTACGTTAGACGTTATAACGTAGTACCACATAATGTTATACGTTAAAACGTAATACCATATATCGTTATACGTTATCACGTAATACCATATAACGGTTTACGTTATAACGTAATACCATATAACGTTATACGTTATAACGTAATACCATATAACGTTATACGTTATAACGTAATACCATATAACGGTATACGTTGTAACGTAATACTAAATAACGTTATACGTTATAACGTAATACCATATGACGTTATACGTTATAAGGAAATGGTATAGTACGTTACACGTTATAACGTGATACCATATAACGTATACGTTATAACTTACTACCATATGGCGTTATACGTCATAACGTAATACTATATAACGTTGTACGTTGTAACGTAATACCATATAAAGTAATCCGTTATAACGTAATACTATATAACGTTATACGTTATAACGTAATACCATATGACGTCATACGTTATAAGGAAATGCTATAGTACGTTAGACGTTATAACGTAGTACCATATAACGTTATACGTTAAACCGTAATACCATATAACGTTATACGTTATAACTTAATAGCATATGACGTTATACGTTATAATGTAATACCATATAACGCTATACGTGATAACGTAATACTAAATAACGTTATACGTTATAACGTAATACCATATGACGTTATACGTTATAAGGAAATGGTATAGTACGTTACACGTTATAACGTGATACCATATAACGTATACGTTATAACTTACTACCATATGGCGTTATACGTCATAACGTAATACTATATAACGTTGTACGTTGTAACGTAATACCATATAAAGTAATCCGTTATAACGTAATACTATATAACGTTATACGTTATAACGTAATACCATATGACGTTATACGCTATAAGGAAATGGTATAGTACGTTACACGTTAAACCGCAATACCATATAACGTTATACGTTATAACTTAATACCATATGAGGTTATACTTCATAACGTAATACTATATAACGTTATACGTTAAAGCGTAATACCATATAATGTTATAAGTTTTATCGTAATACTATATAACGTTATACGTTATAACGTAATACCATATGACGTTATACGTTATCACGTAATACCATATGATGTTATACGTTATAAGGAAATGCTATAGTACCTTACACGTTATAACGTAATACCATATAACGTTATACGTTAAGACGTAATACCATATAACGTTATACGTTATAACGTAATACCATAATACGCTATACGTTATAATGTAACACTAAATAACGTTATACGTTATAACCTAATACCATATGACGGTATACGATATAACGTAATACCATAAAACGTTATACGTTATAACGTAATACCATATAACTTTATACGTTATAACGTAATACCATATAACGTTGTACGATATATCTTAATACCTTCTGACGTTATACGTTATAAGGAAATGATATAGTGCGTTACGCGTTATAACGTATTACCATATGGCGTTATACGTTATAACGTAGTACCATATGACGTTGTACGTTATAACGTAATACCATATAACGTTATACGTGATAACGTAATACTAAATAACGTTATACGTGATAACGTAATTCTAAATAACGCTATACGTTACAACGTAATAACATATGACGTTATACGTTATACGGAAATGCTATAGTGCGTTACACATTTTAACGTAGTACCATATAACGTTATACGTTATAACGTAATACCATATAACTTTATACGTTATAACTTAATAGCATATGACGTTATACGTTATAACGTAATACCATATAACGTTATACGTTGTAACGTAATACTAAATAACGTTATACGTTATAACGTAATACCATATAAAGTAATCCGTTATAACGTAATACTATATAACGTTATACGTTATAACGTAATACCATATGACGTTATACGCTATAAGGAAATGGTATAGTACGTTACACGTTATAACGTGATACCATATAACGTATACGTTATAACTTACTACCATATGGCGTTATACGTCATAACGTAATACTATATAACGTTGTACGTTGTAACGTAATACCATATAAAGTAATCCGTTATAACGTAATACTATATAACGTTATACGTTATAACGTAATACCATATGACGTTATACGCTATAAGGAAATGGTATAGTACGTTACACGTTAAACCGCAATACCATATAACGTTATACGTTATAACTTAATACCATATGACGTTATACTTCATAACGTAATACTATATAACGTTATACGTTAAAGCGTAATACCATATAATGTTATAAGTTTTATCGTAATACTATATAACGTTATACGTTATAACGTAATACCATATAACTTTATACGTTATAACGTAATACCATATAACCTTATACGATATATCTTAATACCTTATGACGTTATACGTTATAAGGAACTGATAAAGTACGTTACGCGTTATAACGTAATACCATATGGCGTTATACGTTATAACGTAGTACCATATGACGTTGTACGTTATAACGTAATACCATATAACGTTATACGTGATAACGTAATACTAAATAACGTTATACGTGATAACGTAATACTAAATAACGCTATACGTTACAACGTAATAACATATGACGTTATACGTTATAAGGAATTGCTATAGTACGTTAGACGTTGTAACGTAATACTATATAACGTTATACGTTATAACGTAATACCATATGACGTTACACGTTATAAGGAAATGCTACAGTACGTTACACGTTATAGCGTAATACCGTATAACGTTATACGTTAAAACGTAATACCATATAACGTTATACGTTATAACGTAATACCTTATGACGTTATACGTTATAACGTAATACCATATAACGTTATACGTTATAACGTAATACTAAATAACGTTATACGTTATAACGTAATACCATATGACGTTATACGTTATAAGGAAATGCTATAGTACGTTAGACGTTATAACGTAGTACCACATAATGTTATACGTTAAAACGTAATACCATATATCGTTATACGTTATCACGTAATACTATATAACGGTTTACGTTATAACGTAATACCATATAACGTTATACGTTATAACGTAATACCATATAACGTTATACGTTATAACGTAATACCATATAACGGTATACGTTGTAACGTAATACTAAATAACGTTATACGTTATAACGTAATACAATATGACGTTATACGTTATAAGGAAATGGTATAGTACGTTACACGTTATAACGTGATACCATATAACGTATACGTTATAACTTACTACCATATGGCGTTATACGTCATAACGTAATACTATATAACGTTGTACGTTGTAACGTAATACCATATAAAGTAATCCGTTATAACGTAATACTATATAACGTTATACGTTATAACGTAATACCATATGACGTTATACGCTATAAGGAAATGGTATAGTACGTTACACGTTAAACCGCAATACCATATAACGTTATACGTTATAACTTAATACCATATGACGTTATACTTCATAACGTAATACTATATAACGTTATACGTTAAAGCGTAATACCATATAATGTTATAAGTTTTATCGTAATACTATATAACGTTATACGTTATAACGTAATACCATATGACGTTATACGTTATCACGTAATACCATATGATGTTATACGTTATAAGGAAATGCTATAGTACCTTACACGTTATAACGTAATACCATATAACGTTATACGTTAAGACGTAATACCATATAACGTTATACGTTATAACGTAATACCATAATACGCTATACGTTATAATGTAACACTAAATAACGTTATACGTTATAACCTAATACCATATGACGTTATACGTTATAAGGAAATGCCTTATGACGTTATACGTTGTAGCGTAATACCATAAAACGCTATACGTTATAACGTAATACCATATGACGTTATACGTTATAAGGAAATGATATAGTACGTTACGCGTTATAACGTAATACCATATGACGTTATACGTTGTAACGTAATACCATATGACGGTATACGATATAACGTAATACCATAAAACGTTATACGTTATAACGTAATACCATATAACTTTATACGTTATAACGTAATACCATATAACGTTATACGATATATCTTAATACCTTATGACGTTATACGTTATAAGGAAATGATATAGTGCGTTACGCGTTATAACGTAATACCATATGGCGTTATACGTTATAACGTAGTACCATATGACGTTGTACGTTATAACGTAATACCATATAACGTTATACGTGATAACGTAATACTAAATAACGTTATACGTGATAACGTAATAGTAAATAACGCTATACGTTACAACGTAATAACATATGACGTTATACGTTATACGGAAATGCTATAGTGCGTTACACATTTTAACGTAGTACCATATAACGTTATACGTTATAACGTAATACCATATAACTTTATACGTTATAACTTAATAGCATATGACGTTATACGTTATAACGTAATACCATATAACGTTATACGTTGTAACGTAATACTAAATAACGTTATACGTTATAACGTAATACCATATAAAGTAATCCGTTATAACGTAATACTATATAACGTTATACGTTATAACGTAATACCATATGACGTTATACGCTATAAGGAAATGGTATAGTACGTTACACGTTATAACGTGATACCATATAACGTATACGTTATAACTTACTACCATATGGCGTTATACGCCATAACGTAATACTATATAACGTTGTACGTTGTAACGTAATACCATATAAAGTAATCCGTTATAACGTAATACTATATAACGTTATACGTTATAACGTAATACCATATGACGTTATACGCTATAAGGAAATGGTATAGTACGTTACACGTTAAACCGCAATACCATATAACGTTATACGTTATAACTTAATACCATATGACGTTATACTTCATAACGTAATACTATATAACGTTATACGTTAAAGCGTAATACCATATAATGTTATAAGTTTTATCGTAATACTATATAACGTTATACGTTATAACGTAATACCATATGACGTTATACGTTATCACGTAATACCATATGATGTTATACGTTATAAGGAAATGCTATAGTACCTTACACGTTATAACGTAATACCATATAACGTTATACGTTAAGACGTAATACCATATAACGTTATACGTTATAACGTAATACCATAATACGCTATACGTTATAATGTAACACTAAATAACGTTATACGTTATAACCTAATACCATATGACGTTATACGTTATAAGGAAATGCCTTATGACGTTATACGTTGTAGCGTAATACCATAAAACGCTATACGTTATAACGTAATACCATATGACGTTATACGTTATAAGGAAATGATATAGTACGTTACGCGTTATAACGTAATACCATATGACGTTATACGTTATAACGTAATACCATATGACGGTATACGATATAACGTAATACCATAAAACGTTATACGTTATAACGTAATACCATATAACTTTATACGTTATAACGTAATACCATATAACGTTATACGATATATCTTAATACCTTATGACGTTATACGTTATAAGGAAATGATATAGTACGTTACGCGTTATAACGTAATACCATATGGCGTAATACGTTATAACGTAGTACCATATGACGTTGTACGTTATAACGTAATACCATATAACATTATACGTGATAACGTAATACTAAATAACGTTATACGTGATAACGTAATACTAAATAACGCTATACGTTACAACGTAATAACATATAACGTTATACGTTATACGGAAATGCTATAGTGCGTTACACATTTTAACGTAGTACCATATAACGTTATACGTTATAACGTAATACCATATAACTTTATACGTTATAACGTAATACCATATAACGTTATACGATATATCTTAATACCATATGACGTTATACGTTATAAGGAAATGCTATAGTACGTTAGACGTTATAACGTAATACTAAATAACGTTATACGTTATAACGTAATACCATATGACGTTATACGTTATAAGGAAATGCTATAGTACGTTAGACGTTATAACGTAGTACCACATAATGTTATACGTTAAAACGTAATACCATATATCGTTATACGTTATCACGTAATACCATATAACGGTTTACGTTATAACGTAATACCATATAACGTAATACCATATAACGTTATACGTTATAACGTAATACCATATGACGTCATACGTTATAAGGAAATGCTATAGTACGTTATACGTTGTAACGTAATACTATATAAATTTATACGTTATAACGTCATATCATATGACGTTATACGTTATAAGGAAATGCTATAGTACATTACACGTTACAACGTAATACCATATAACGTTATACGTTATATAGAAATGCTATAGTATGTTATACGTTGTAACGTAATACTATATAACTTTATACGTTATAACGTAATACCATATAACGTTATACGTTATATAGAAATGCTATAGTACGTTATACGTTGTAACGTAATACTATATAAATTTATACGTTATAACGTCATATCATATGACGTTATACGTTATAACGTAATTCTACATAACGTTATACGTTATAACGTAATACCATATAACGTTATACGTTATATAGAAATGCTATAGTACGTTATACGTTGTAACGTAATTCCATATGACGTTATACGTCATGAGGATATGCTATAATACGTTACACGTTATAACGTAATACTATATAACGTTATACGTTATAACGTAATACCATATGACGTTATACGTTATAACGTAATACTAAATAACGTTATATGTTATGAGGTAATATTATATAACGTTATGCGTTATAACGTAATACCATAAGACGTTATACGTTATAAGGAAATGCTATAGTACGTTATACGTTACATCGTAATACTATATAACCTTATACGTTATAACGTAATACCATATGACGTCATACGTTATAAGGAAATGCCTTATGACGTTATACGTTGTAGCGTAATACCATAAAACGTTATACGTTATAGCGTAATACTATATGACGTTATACGTTATAAGGAAATTCTATAGTACGTTACACGTTATAATATAATGCCATATAACGTTATACGTTATAACTTTATACCATATGACGTTATACGTTATAACGTGATACTATATAACGTTATACGTTATAACGTAATACTATATAACGTTATACGTTATAACGTTATACCGTATGACGTTATACGTCATAGCGTAATACCATAAAACGCTATACGTTATAACGTAATACCATATGACGTCATACGTTATAAGGAAATGATATAATACGTTACGCGTTATAACGTAATACCATATAACGTTATACGTTATAACGTCGTACGATATAACGATATACGTTGTAACGTAATATTAAATAACGTTATACGTTATAACGTAATACCATATGACGTTATACGTTATCACGTAATACCATATGACGTTATACGTTATAAGGAAATGCTATAGTACCTTACATGTTATAACGTAATACCATATAACGTTATACGTTAAAACGTAATACCATATAACGTTATACGTTATAACGTAATTCTATATAACGTTATGCGTTAAAACGTAATACCTTATGACGTTATACGTTATAACGTAATACCATATAACGTTATTCGATATCAGTTAATACCATATGACGTTATACGTTATAAGGAAATGCTATAGTACCTTACACGTTATAACGTAATACCATATAACGTTATACGTTATAACGTAATACTAAATAACGTTATACGTTATAAGGTAATATTATATAACGTTATGCGTTATAACGTAATACCATAAGACGTTATACGTTATAAGGAAATGCTATAGTACGTTACACGTTACATCGTAACACTATATAACCTTATACGTTATAACGCAATACCATATGACGTTATACGTTATAACGTAATACCATAATACGCTATACGTTATAACGTAATACCATAATACGCTATACGTTATAAGGAAATGATATAGTACGTTATGCGTTATAACGTAATACCATATGACGTTATACGTTATAACTCAATACCATATGACATTATACGTCATAACGTAATACTATATAACGTTATACGTTAAAGCGTAATACCATATAACGTTATACGCTTTAACGTAATACTAAATAACGTTATACGTTCTAACGTAATAACATATGACGTTATACGTTATAAGGAAATGGTATAGTACGTTAGACGTTATAACGTAGTACCATATAACGTTATACGTTATAACGTAATACTAAATAACGTTATACGTTATAACGTAATACCATATGACGTTATACGTTATAAGGAAATGGTATAGTACGTTACACGTTATAACGTAATACCATATAACGTATACGTTATAACTTACTACCATATGGCGTTATACGTCATAACGTAATACTATATAACGTTGTACGTTGTAACGTAATACCATATAAAGTAATCCGTTATAACGTAATACTATATAACGTTATACGTTATAACGTAATACCATATGACGTTATACGTTATAAGGAAATGGTATAGTACGTTACACGTTAAACCGCAATACCATATAACGTTATACGTTATAACGTAGTACCATATGACGTTGTACGTTATAAAATAATACCATATAACGTTATACGTGATAAAGTAATACTAAATAACGTTATACGTGATAACGTAATACTAAATAACGCTATACGTTACAACGTAATAACATATGACGTTATACGTTATACGGAAATGCTATAGTACGTTACACATTTTAACGTAATACCATATAACGTTATACGTTATAACGTAATACCATATAATTATATACGTTATAACGTAATACCATATAACGTTATACGATATATCTTAATACCATATGACGTTACACGTTATAAGGAAATGCTATAGTACTTTAGACGTTGTAACGTAATACTATATAACGTTATACGTTATAACGTAATACCATATGACTTTATACGTCATAACGTAATACTATATAACGTTGTACGTTGTAACGTAATACCATATAAAGTAATCCGTTATAACGTAATACTATATAACGTTATACGTTATAACGTAATACCATATGACGTTATACGTTATAACGTAATACTATATAACGTTGTACGTTGTAACGTAATACCATATAAAGTAATCCGTTATAACGTAATACTATATAACGTTATACGTTATAACGTAATACCATATGACGTTATACGTTATAAGGAAATGGTATAGTACGTTACACGTTAAATCGCAATACCATATAACGTTATACGTTATAACTTAATACCATATGACGTTACACGTCATAACGTAATACTATATAACGTTATACGTTAAAGCGTAATACCATATAATGTTATAAGTTTTATCGTAATACTATATAACGTTATACGTTATAACGTAATACCATATGACGTTATACGTTATCACGTAATACCATATGACGTTATACGTTCTAAGGAAATGCTATAGTACCTTACACGTTATAACGTAATACCATATAACGTTATACGTTAAAACGTAATACCATATAACGTTATACGTTATAACGTAATTCTATATAACGTTATGCGTTAAAACGTAATACCTTATGACGTTATACGTTATAACGTAATACCATATGACGTTGTACGTTATAACATAATACCATATAACGTTATACGTGATAACGTAATACTAAATAACGTTATACGTGATAACGTAATACCATATGACGTCATACGTTATAAGGAAATGCTATAGTACGTTATACGTTGTAACGTAATACTATATAAATTTATACGTTATAACGTCATATCATATGACGTTATACGTTATAAGGAAATGCTATAGTACATTACACGTTACAACGTAATACCATATAACGTTATACGTTAAGACGTAATACCATATAACGTTATACGTTATAACGTAATACCATAATACGCTATACGTTATAATGTAACACTAAATAACGTTATACGTTATAAATGAATACCATATGACGTTATACGTTATAAGGAAATGCCTTATGACGTTATACGTTGTAGCGTAATACCATAAAACGCTATACGTTATAACGTAATACCATATGACGTTATACGTTATAAGGAAATGATATAGTACGTTACGCGTTATAACGTAATACCATATGACGTTATACGTTATAACGTAATACCATATGACGGTATACGATATAACGTAATACCATAAAACGTTATACGTTATAACGTAATACCATATAACTTTATACGTTATAACGTAATACCATATAACGTTATACGATATATCTTAACACCTTATGACGTTATACGTTATAAGGAAATGATATAGTACGTTACGCGTTATAACGTAATACCATATGGCGTTATACGTTATAACGTAGTACCATATGACGTTGTACGTTATAACGTAATACCATATAACGTTATACGTGATAAGGTAATACTAAATAACGTTATACGTGATAACGTAATACTAAATAACGCTATACGTTACAACGTAATAACATATGACGTTATACGTTATACGGAAATGCTATAGTGCGTTATACATATTAACGTAGTACCATATAACGTTATACGTTATAACGTAATACCATATAACTTTATACGTTATAACGTAATACCATATAACGTTATACGATATATCTTAACACCTTATGACGTTATACGTTATAAGGAAATGATATAGTACGTTACGCGTTATAACGTAATACCATATGGCGTTATACGTTATAACGTAGTACCATATGACGTTGTACGTTATAACGTAATACCATATAACGTTATACGTGATAACGTAATACTAAATAACGTTATACGTGATAACGTAATACTAAATAACGCTATACGTTACAACGTAATACCATATGACGTTATACGTTATAAGGAAATGCTATAGTACGTTAGACGTTATAACGTAATACTAAATAACGTTATACGTTATAACGTAATACCATATGACGTTATACGTTATAAGGAAATGCTATAGTATGTTATACGTTGTAACGTAATACTATATAACTTTATACGTTATAACGTAATACCATATAACGTTATACGTTATATAGAAATGCTATAGTACGTTATACGTTGTAACGTAATACTATATAAATTTATACGTTATAACGTCATATCATATGACGTTATACGTTATAACGTAATTCTACATAACGTTATACGTTATAACGTAATACCATATAACGTTATACGTTATATAGAAATGCTATAGTACGTTATACGTTGTAACGTAATTCCATATGACGTTATACGTCATGAGGAAATGCTATAATACGTTACACGTTATAACGTAATACTATATAACGTTATACGTTATAACGTAATACCATATGACGTTATACGTTATAACGTAATACTAAATAACGTTATATGTTATGAGGTAATATTATATAACGTTATGCGTTATAACGTAATACCATAAGACGTTATACGTTATAAGGAAATGCTATAGTACGTTACACGTTACATGGTAATACTATATAACCTTGTACGTTATAACGTAATACCATATCACGTCATACGTTAAAAGGAAATGCCTTATGACGTTATACGTTGTAGCGTAATACCATAAAACGTTATACGTTATAGCGTAATACTATATGACGTTATACGTTATAAGGAAATTCTATAGTACGTTACACGTTATAATATAATGCCATATAACGTTATACGTTATAACTTTATACCATATGACGTTATACGTTATAACGTGATACTATATAACGTTATACGTTATAACGTAATACTATATAACGTTATACGTTATAACGTTATACCGTATGACGTTATACGTCATAGCGTAATACCATAAAACGCTATACGTTATAACGTAATACCATATGACGTCATACGTTATAAGGAAATGATATAATACGTTACGCGTTATAACGTAATACCATATAACGTTATACGTTATAACGTCGTACGATATAACGATATACGTTGTAACGTAATATTAAATAACGTTATACGTTATAACGTAATACCATATGACGTTATACGTTATCACGTAATACCATATGACGTTATACGTTATAAGGAAATGCTATAGTACCTTACATGTTATAACGTAATACCATATAACGTTATACGTTAAAACGTAATACCATATAACGTTATACGTTATAACGTAATTCTATATAACGTTATGCGTTAAAACGTAATACCTTATGACGTTATACGTTATAACGTAATACCATATAACGTTATTCGATATCAGTTAATACCATATGACGTTATACGTTATAAGGAAATGCTATAGTACCTTACACGTTATAACATAATACCATATAACGTTATACGTTATAACGTAATACTAAATAACGTTATACGTTATAAGGTAATATTATATAACGTTATGCGTTATAACGTAATACCATAAGACGTTATACGTTATAAGGAAATGCTATAGTACGTTACACGTTACATCGTAATACTATATAACCTTATACGTTATAACGCAATACCATATGACGTTATACGTTATAACGTAATACCATAATACGCTATACGTTATAACGTAATACCATAATACGCTATACGTTATAAGGAAATGATATAGTACGTTATGCGTTATAACGTAATACCATATGACGTTATACGTTATAACTCAATACCATATGACATTATACGTCATAACGTAATACTATATAACGTTATACGTTAAAGCGTAATACCATATAACCTTATTCGCTTTAACGTAATACTAAATAACGTTATACGTTCTAACGTAATAACATATGACGTTATACGTTATAAGGAAATGGTATAGTACGTTAGACGTTATAACGTAGTACCATATAACGTTATACGTTATAACGTAATACTAAATAACGTTATACGTTATAACGTAATACCATATGACGTTATACGTTATAAGGAAATGGTATAGTACGTTACACGTTATAACGTAATACCATATAACGTATACGTTATAACTTACTACCATATGGCGTTATACGTCATAACGTAATACTATATAACGTTGTACGTTGTAACGTAATACCATATAAAGTAATCCGTTATAACGTAATACTATATAACGTTATACGTTATAACGTAATACCATATGACGTTATACGTTATAAGGAAATGGTATAGTACGTTACACGTTAAACCGCAATACCATATAACGTTATACGTTATAACTTAATACCATATGACGTTACACGTCATAACGTAATACTATATAACGTTATACGTTAAAGCGTAATACCATATAATGTTATAAGTTTTATCGTAATACTATATAACGTTATACGTTATAACGTAATACCATATGACGTTATACGTTATCACGTAATACCATATGACGTTATACGTTCTAAGGAAATGCTATAGTACCTTACACGTTATAACGTAATACCATATAACGTTATACGTTAAAACGTAATACCATATAACGTTATACGTTATAACGTAATTCTATATAACGTTATGCGTTAAAACGTAATACCTTATGACGTTATACGTTATAACGTAATACCATATGACGTTGTACGTTATAACATAATACCATATAACGTTATACGTGATAACGTAATACTAAATAACGTTATACGTGATAACGTAATAATAAATAACGCTATACGTTACAACGTAATAACATATGACGTTATAAGTTATAAGGAAATGCCTTATGACGTTATACGTTGTAGCGTAATACCATAAAACGCTATACGTTATAACGTAATACCATATGACGTTATACGTTATAAGGAAATGATATAGTACGTTACGCGTTATAACGTAATACCATATGACGTTATACGTTATAACGTAGTACCATATGACGTTGTACGTTATAACATAATACCATATAACGTTATACGTGATAACGTAATACTAAATAACGTTATACGTGATAACGTAATAATAAATAACGCTATACGTTACAACGTAATAACATATGACGTTATACGTTATACGGAAATGCTATAGTACGTTACACATTTTAACGTAATACCATATAACGTTATACGTTATAACGTAATACCATATAACTTTATACGTTATAACGTAATACCATATAACGTTATACGATATATCTTAATACCATATAACGTTATACGTTATAAGGAAATGCTATAGTACGTTAGACGTTGTAACGTAATACTATATAACGTTATACGTTATAACGTAATACCATATGACGTTATACGTAATAAGGAAATGCTATAGTACGTTACACGTTATAACATAATACCGTATAACGTTATACGTTAAAACGTAATACCATATAACGTTATACGCTATAACGTAATACCTTATGACGTTATACGTTATAACGTAATACCATATGACGTTATACGTTATAAGGAAATGGTATAGTACGTTACACGTTAAACCGCAATACCATATAACGTTATACGTTATAACTTAACACCATATGACGTTATACGTCATAACGTAATACTATATAACGTTATACGTTAAAGCGTAATACCATATAATGTTATAAGTTTTATCGTAATACTATATAACGTTATACGTTATAACGTAATACCATATGACGTTATACGTTATCACGTAATACCATATGACGTTATACGTTCTAAGGAAATGCTATAGTACCTTACACGTTATAACGTAATACCATATAACGTTATACGTTAAAACGTAATACCATATAACGTTATACGTTATAACGTAATTCTATATAACGTTATGCGTTAAAACGTAATACCTTATGACGTTATACGTTATAACGTAATACCATATGACGTTGTACGTTATAACATAATACCATATAACGTTATACGTGATAACGTAATACTAAATAACGTTATACGTGATAACGTAATAATAAATAACGCTATACGTTACAACGTAATAACATATGACGTTATAAGTTATAAGGAAATGCCTTATGACGTTATACGTTGTAGCGTAATACCATAAAACGCTATACGATATAACGTAATACCATATGACGTTATACGTTATAAGGAAATGATATAGTACGTTACGCGTTATAACGTAATACCATATGACGTTATACGTTATAACGTAGTACCATATGACGTTGTACGTTATAACATAATACCATATAACGTTATACGTGATAACGTAATACTAAATAACGTTATACGTGATAACGTAATAATAAATAACGCTATACGTTACAACGTAATAACATATGACGTTATACGTTATACGGAAATGCTATAGTACGTTACACATTTTAACGTAATACCATATAACGTTATACGTTATAACGTAATACCATATAACTTTATACGTTATAACGTAATACCATATAACGTTATACGATATATCTTAATACCATATAACGTTATACGTTATAAGGAAATGCTATAGTACGTTGGACGTTGTAACGTAATACTATATAACGTTATACGTTATAACGTAATACCATATGACGTTATACGTTATAAGGAAATGCTATAGTACGTTACACGTTATAACATAATACCGTATAACGTTATACGTTAAAACGTAATACCATATAACGTTATACGTTATAACGTAATACCTTATGACGTTATACGTTATAACGTAATACCATATGACGTTATACGTTATAAGGAAATGGTATAGTACGTTACACGTTAAACCGCAATACCATATAACGTTATACGTTATAACTTAATACCATATGACGTTATACGACATAACGTAATACTATATAACGTTATACGTTAAAGCGTAATACCATATAATGTTATAAGTTTTATCGTAATACTATATAACGTTATACGTTATAACGTAATACCATATGACGTTATACGTTATCACGTAATACCATATGACGTTATACGTTCTAAGGAAATGCTATAGTACCTTACACGTTATAACGTAATACCATATAACGTTATACGTTAAAACGTAATACCATATAACGTTATACGTTATAACGTAATTCTATATAACGTTATGCGTTAAAACGTAATACCTTATGACGTTATACGTTATAACGTAATACCATATGACGTTGTACGTTATAACATAATACCATATAACGTTATACGTGATAACGTAATACTAAATAACGTTATACGTGATAACGTAATAATAAATAACGCTATACGTTACAACGTAATAACATATGACGTTATAAGTTATAAGGAAATGCCTTATGACGTTATACGTTGTAGCGTAATACCATAAAACGCTATACGATATAACGTAATACCATATGACGTTATACGTTATAAGGAAATGATATAGTACGTTACGCGTTATAACGTAATACCATATGACGTTATACGTTATAACGTAGTACCATATGACGTTGTACGTTATAACATAATACCATATAACGTTATACGTGATAACGTAATACTAAATAACGTTATACGTGATAACGTAATAATAAATAACGCTATACGTTACAACGTAATAACATATGACGTTATACGTTATACGGAAATGCTATAGTACGTTACACATTTTAACGTAATACCATATAACGTTATACGTTATAACGTAATACCATATAACTTTATACGTTATAACGTAATACCATATAACGTTATACGATATATCTTAATACCATATAACGTTATACGTTATAAGGAAATGCTATAGTACGTTAGACGTTGTAACGTAATACTATATAACGTTATACGTTATAACGTAATACCATATGACGTTATACGTTATAAGGAAATGCTATAGTACGTTACACTTTATAACGTAATACCGTATAACGTTATACGTTAAAACGTAATACCATATAACGTTATACGTTATAACGTAATACCTTATGACGTTATACGCTATAACGTAATACCATATAACGTTATACGTTATAACGTAATACTAAATAACGTTATACGTTATAACGTAATACCATATGACGTTATACGTTATAAGGAAATGCTATAGTACGTTAGACGTTATAACGTAGTACCACATAATGTTACACGTTAAAACGTAATACCATATATCGTTATACGTTATCACGTAATACCATATAACGGTTTACGTTATAACGTAATACCATATAACGTTATACGATATAACGTAATACCATATGACGATATACGTTATAATGTAATACCATATAACTTTATACGATATAACTTAATACCATTTGACGTTATACGTTATATAGAAATGCTATAGTACGTTATACGTTGTAACGTAATACTATATAACTTTATACGATATAGCGTAATATCATATGACGTTATACGTTATAACGTAATACCATATAACGTTATACGTTATAACGTAGTACCATATAACGATATATGTTGTAACGTAATATTAAATAACGTTATACGTTATAACGTAATACCATATGACGTTATACGTTATCTCGTAATACCATATGACGTTATACGTTATAAGGAAATGCTATAGTACTTTACACGTTATAACGTAATACCATATAACGTTATACGTTAAAACGTAATACCATATAACGTTATATGTTATAACGTAATTCTATATAACGTTATGCGTTAAAACGTAGTACCATATGACGTTATCCGTTATAACGTAATACCATATAACGTTATACGATATCAGTTAATACCATATGACGTTATACGTTATAAGGAAATGCTATAGTACGTTACACGTTACATCGTAATACTATATAACCTTATACGTTATAACGTAATACCATATGACGTTATACGTTATAAGGAAATGCTATAGTACGTTAAACGTTACAACGTAATACTATATAATGTTATACGTTATAACGTAATACCATATGACGTTATACGTTATAACGTAATTCTACATAACGTTATACGTTAAAACGTAATACCATATAACGTTATATGTTATAACGTAATTCTATATAACGTTATGCGTTAAAACGTAATACCTTATGACGTTATCCGTTATAACGTAATACCATATAACGTTATACGATATCAGTTAATACCATATGACGTTATAAGTTATAAGGAAATGCTATAGTACGTTACACGTTACATCGTAATACTATATAACCTTATACGTTATAACGTAATACCATATGACGTTATACGTTATAAGGAAATGCTATAGTACGTTACACGTTATAACGTAATACCGTATGACGTTATACGTTATAACGTAATACCATATAACGTTATACGTTATAACGTAATACTAAATAACGTTATACGTTATAACGTAATACCATATGACGTTATACGTTATAAGGAAATGCTATAGTACGTTACACGCTATAACGTAATACCGTATAACGTTATACGTTATAAGGAAATGCTATAGTACGTTACACGTTATAACGTAATACCATATAACGATATACGTTATAACGTAATATTGAATAACGTTATACGTTATAACGTAATACCATATGACGTTATACGTTATAACGTAATACCATATGACGTTATACGTTATAACGTAGTACCATATAACGTTATACGTTATAACGTAATACTAAATAACGTTATACGTTATAACGTAACAGCATAAGACGTTATACGTTATAAGGGAATGCTATAGTACGTTACACGTTACATCGTAATACTATATAACCTTATACGTTATAACGTAATACCATATGACGTTATACGTTACAACGTAATACCCTAATACGCTATACGTTATAATGTAACACTAAATAATGTTACACGTTATAACGTAATACCGTATAACGTTATACGTTAAAACGTAATACCATATAACGTTATACGTTATAACGTAATACCATATAACGTTATACGTTATAACGTAATGCCATATAACGTTATACGTTATAACGTAATACTAAATAACGTTATACGTTATAACGTAATACCATATGAAGTTATACGATATCAATTAATACCATATGACGTTATACGTTATACGGAAATGCTATAGTACGTTATACATTGTAACGTAATTCCATATGACGTTATACGCCATGAGGAAATGCCATAATACGTTACACGTTATAACGTAATACTATATAACGTTATACGTTATAACGTAATACCATATGACGTTATACGTTATAACGTTATACCATATGCCGTTATACGTTATAATGTAATACCATATAACTTTATACGATATAACTTAATACCATTTGACGTTATACGTTTTAAGGAAATGCTATAGTACGGTACACGTTATAACGTAATACCGTATAACGTTATACGTTAAAACGTAATACCATATAACGATATACGTTATAACTTAATACCTTATGACGTTATACGTTATAACGTAATACCATATATCGTTATACGTTATAACGTAATACTAAATAACGTTATACGTTATAACGTAACAGCATAAGACGTTATACGTTATAAGGGAATGCTATAGTACGTTACACGTAACATCGTAATACTATATAACCTTATACGTTATAACGTAATACCATATGACGTTATGCGTTATAACGTAATACCATAAGACGTTATACGTTATAAGGAAATGCTATAGTACGTTAGGCGTTATAACGTAATACCATATAACGTTATACGTTATAACGTAGTACCATATAACGATATACGTTGTAACGTAATATTAAATAACGTTATACGTTATAACGTAATACCATATGACGTTATACGTTATCACGTAATACCATATGACGTTATACGTTATATGGAAATGCTATAGTACCTTACACGTTATAACGTAATACCATATAACGTTATACGTTAAAACGTAATACCATATAACGTTATACGTTATAACGTAATTCTATATAACGTTATGCGTTAAAACGTAATACCTTATGACGTTATACGTTAGAACGTAATACCATATAACGTTATACGATATCAGTTAATACCATATGACGTTATACGTTATAAGGAAATGCTATAGTACGTTACACGTTATAACGTAATACCGTATAACGTTATACGTTATAAGGAAATGCTATAGTACATTACGCGTTATAACGTAATACCATATAACGTTATACGATATAACGTAGTACCATATAACGATATACGTTGTAACGTAATATTAAATAACGTTATACGTTATAACGTAATACCATATGACGTTATACGTTATCACGTAATACCATATGACGTTATACGTTATAAGGAAATGCTATAGTACGTTACACGTTATAACGTAATACCGTATAACGTTATACGTTATAAGGAAATGCTATAGTACGTTACACGTTATAACGTAATACCGTATAACGTTATACGTTAAAACGTAATACCATATAACGTTATACGTTATAACGTAATACCTTATGACGTTATACGTTATAACGTAATACCATACAACGATATACGTTATAACGTAATACTAAATAACGTTATACGTTATAACGTAATACCATATGACGTTATACGTTATAAGGAAATGCTATAGTACGTTACACGTTATAACGTAATACCGTATAACGTTATACGTTAAAACGTAATACCATATAACGTTATACGTTATAACTTAATACCTTATGACGTTATACGTTATAACGTAATACCATATAACGTTATACGTTATAACGTAATACTAAATAACGTTATACGTTATAACGTAACAGCATAAGACGTTATACGTTATAAGGAAATGCTATAGTACGTTACACGTTATAACGTAATACCGTATAACGTTATACGTTAAAACGTAATACCATATAACGTTATACGTTATAACGTAATACCATATAACGTTGTACGTTATAACGTAATGCCATATAACGTTATACGTTATAACGTAATACTAAATAACGTTATACGTTATAACGTAATACCATATGAAGTTATACGTTATAAGGAAATGCTATAGTACGTTACACGTTACAACGTAATACTATATAACGTTATACGTTATAACGTAATACCATATGACGTTATACGTTATAACGTAATTCTACATGACGTTATACGTTATAACGTAATACGTTATAACGTTATACGTTATATAGAAATGCTATAGTACGTTATACGTTGTAACGTAATACTATATAACTTTATACGTTATAACGTAATATCATATGACGTTATACGTTATAACGTAATACCATATTACGTTATACGATATCAATTAATACCATATGACGTTATACGTTATAAGGAAATGCTATAGTACGTTATACATTGTAACGTAATTCCATATGACGTTATACGCCATGAGGAAATGCCATAATGCGTTACACGTTATAACGTAATACTATATAACGTTATACGTTATAACGTAATACCATATAACGTTATACGTTATAACGTAATACTAAATAACGTTATACGTTATAACGTAACAGCATAAGACGTTATACGTTATAAGGGAATGCTATAGTACGTTACACGTTATAACGTAATACCATATAACGTTATACGTTATAACGTAATACTAAATAGCGTTATATGTTATAAGGTAATATTATATAACGTTATGCGTTATAACGTAATACCATAAGACGTTATACGTTATAAGGAAATGCTATAGTACGTTACACGTTACATCGTAATACTATATAACCTTATACGTTATAACGTAATACCATATGACGTTATGCGTTATAACGTAATACCATAAGACGTTATACGTTATAAGGAAATGCTATAGTACGTTACGCGTTATAACGTAATACCATATAACGTTATACGTTATAACGTAGTACCATATAACGATATACGTTGTAACGTAATATTAAATAACGTTATACGTTATAACGTAATACCATATGACGTTATACGTTATCACGTAATACCATATGACGTTATACGTTATAAGGAAATGCTATAGTACGTTACGCGTTATAACGTAATACCATATAACGTTATACGTTATAACGTAGTACCATATAACGATATACGTTGTAACGTAATATTAAATAACGTTGTACGTTATAACGTAATACCATATGACGTTATACGTTATCACGTAATACCATATGACGTTATACGTTATAAGGAAATGCTATAGTACCTTACACGTTATAACGTAATACCATATAACGTTATACGTTAAAACGTAATACCATATAACGTTATACGTTATAAGGTAATACCATATAACGTTATACGATATCAGTTAATACCATATGACGTTATACGTTATAAGGAAATGCTATAGTACGTTACACGTCATAACGTAATACTATATAACGTTACGTTATAACGTAATACCATATAACGTTATACGTTATAACGTAATACTATATAACCTTATACGTTATAACGTAATACCATATAACGTTATACGTTATAACGTAATACCATATGACGTTATACGTTATAAGGAAATGCTATAGTACGTTACACGTTATAACGTAATACCATATAACGATATACGTTATAACTTAATATCAAATAACGTTATACGTTATAACGTAATACCATATGACGTTATACGTTATAACGTAATACCATATGACGTTATACGTTATAACGTAGTACCATATAACGTTATACGTTATAACGTAATACCATATAACGTTATACGTTATAAGGAAATGCTATAGTACGTTATACGTTGTAACGTAATACTATATAACGTTATACGTTATAACGTAATACCATATGACGTTATACGTTATAATGTAATTCCATATAACGTTATACGATACAACTAAATACCATATGACGTTATACGTTATATAGAAATGCTATAGTACGTTATACGTTGTAACGTAATACTATATAACTTTATACGTTATAACGTAATATCATATGACGCTATACGTTATAACGTAATACCATATTACGTTATACGATATCAATTAATACCATATGACGTTATACGTTATAAGGAAATGCTATAGTACGTTATACATTGTAACGTAATTCCATATGACGTTATACGTTATAACGTTATACCATATGACGTTATACGTTACAACGTTATACCATATGATGTTATACGTTATAATGTAATACCATATAACTTTATACGATATAACTTAATACCATTTGACGTTTTACGTTTTAAGGAAATGCTATAGTACGGTACACGTTATAACGTAATACCGTATAACGTTATACGTTAAAACGTAATACCATATAGCGTTATACGTTATAACTTAATACCTTATGACGTTATACGTTATAACGTAATACCATATAACGTTATACGTTATAACGTAATACTAAATAGCGTTATATGTTATAAGGTAATATTATATAACGTTATGCGTTATAACGTAATACCATAAGACGTTATACGTTATAAGGAAATGCTATAGTACGTTACACGTTACATCGTAATACTATATAACCTTATACGTTATAACGTAATACCATATGACGTTATGCGTTATAACGTAATACCATAAGACGTTATACGTTATAAGGAAATGCTATAGTACGTTACGCGTTATAACGGAATACCATATAACGTTATGCGTTATAACGTAGTACCATATAACGATATACGTTGTAACGTAATACTAAATAACGTTATACGTTATAACGTAATACCATATGACGTTATACGTTATCACGTAATACCATATGACGTTATACGTTATAAGGAAATGCTATAGTACCTTACACGTTATAACGTAATACCATATAACGTTATACGATATCAGTTAATACCATATGACGTTATACGTTATAGGGAAATGCTATAGTACGTTACACGTCATAACGTAATACTATATAACGTTACGTTATAACGTAATACCATATGACGTTATACGTTACAACGTAATACCCTAATACGCTATACGTTATAATGTAACACTAAATAATGTTATACGTTGTAACGTAATACCATATAACGTTATACCTTATAACGTAATGCTACATAACGTTATACGTTATAACGCAATACCATATGACGTTATACGTTATGAGGAAATGGTATAGTACGTTACACGTTAAACCGTAATACCATATAACGTTATACGTTATAACTTACTACCATATGACGTTATACGTCATAACGTAATACTATATAACGTTATACGTTAAAGCGTAATACCATATAATGTTATAAGTTTTATCGTAATACTAAATAACGTTATACGCTATAACGTAATACCATATGACGTTATACGTTATAAGGAAATGCTATCGTACGTTACACGTTATAACGTAATACCGTATAACGTTATACGTTATAACGTAATACCATATAACGATATACGTTATAACGTAATATTAAATAACGTTATACGTGATAACGTAATACCATATGACGTTATACGTTATAACGTAATACCATATGACGTTATACGTTATAAGGAAATGCTATCGTACGTTACACGTTATAACGTAATACCGTATAACGTTATACGTTATAACGTTCTACCATATAACGTTATACGTTATAACGTAATACCATATAACGTTATACGTTATAACGTAATACCATATGACGTTATACGTTATAAGGAAATGCTATCGTACGTTACACGTTATAACGTAATACCGTATAACGTTATACGTTATAACGTAATACCATATAACGATATACGTTATAACGTAATATTAAATAACGTTATACGTGATAACGTAATACCATATGACGTTATACGTTATAACGTAATACCATATGACGTTATACGTTATAAGGAAATGCTATCGTACGTTACACGTTATAACGTAATACCGTATAACGTTATACGTTATAACGTAATACCATATAACGTTATACGTTATAACGTAATACCATATAACTTTATACGTTATAACGTAATACCATATAACGTTATACGATGTAACTTAGTACCATATGACTTTATACGTTATAAGGAAATGCTATAGTACGTTACACGATATAACGTAATACTATATAACGTTATACGTTATAACGTAATACCATATGACGTTATACGATATAACTTAATACCATATTACGTTATACGTTATAAGGAAATGCTATAGTACGTTACACGTTATAACGTAATACTATATAACGATATACGTTATAACGTAATATTAAATAACGTTATACGTGATAACGTAATACCATATGACGTTATACGTTATAACGTAATACCATATGACGTTATACGTTATAAGGAAATGCTATCGTACGTTACACGTTGTAACGTAATACCGTATAACGTTATACGTTATAACGTAATACCATATAACGATATACGTTATAACGTAATATTAAATAACGTTATACGTGATAACGTAATACCATATGACGTTATACGTTATAACGTAATACCATATGACGTTATACGTTATAAGGAAATGCTATCGTACGTTACACGTTATAACGTAATACCGTATAACGTTATACGTTATAACGTAATACCATATAACGTTATACGTTATAACGTAATACCATATAACTTTATACGTTATAACGTAATACCATATAACGTTATACGATGTAACTTAGTACCATATGACTTTATACGTTATAAGGAAATGCTATAGTACGTTACACGATATAACGTAATACTATATAACGTTATACGTTATAACGTAATACCATATGACGTTATACGATATAACTTAATACCATATTACGTTATACGTTATAAGGAAATGCTATAGTACGTTACACGTTATAACGTAATACTATATAACGATATACGTTATAACGTAATATTAAATAACGTTATACGTGATAACGTAATACCATATGACGTTATACGTTATAACGTAATACCATATGACGTTATACGTTATAAGGAAATGCTATCGTACGTTACACGTTATAACGTAATACCGTATAACGTTATACGTTATAACGTAATACCATATAACGATATACGTTATAACGTAATATTAAATAACGTTATACGTGATAACGTAATACCATATGACGTTATACGTTATAACGTAATACCATATGACGTTATACGTTATAAGGAAATGCTATCGTACGTTACACGTTATAACGTAATACCGTATAACGTTATACGTTATAACGTAATACCATATAACGTTATACGTTATAACGTAATACCTTATGACGTTATACGTTATAACGTAATACCATATAACGTTATACGTTATAACGTAATACTAAATAACGTTATACGTTATAACGTAACAGCATAAGACGTTATACGTTATAAGGAAATGCTATAGTACGTTACACGTTATAACGTAATACCGTATCACGTTATACGTTATAACGTAATACCATATAACGTTATACGTTATAACGTAATACCATATAACGTTGTACGTTATAACGTAATGCCATATAACGTTATACGTTATAACGTAATACTAAATAACGTTATACGTTATAACGTAATACCATATGAAGTTATACGTTATAAGGAAATGCTATAGTACGTTACACGTTATAACGTAATACTATATAACGTTATACGTTATAACGTAATACCATATGACGTTACACGTTATAACGTAATTCTACATGACGTTATACGTTATAACGTTATACGTTATATAGAAATGCTATAGTACGTTATACGTTGTAACGTAATACTATATAACTTTATACGTTATAACGTAATATCATATGACGTTATACGTTATAACGTAATACCATATTACGTTATACGATATCAATTAATACCATATGACGTTATACGTTATAAGGAAATGCTATAGTACGTTATACATTGTAACGTAATTCCATATGACGTTATACGCCATGAGGAAATGCCATAATACGTTACACGTTATAACGTAATACTATATAACGTTATACGTTATAACGTAATACCATATGACGTTATACGTTATAAAGTTATACCATATGACGTTATACGTTATAATGTAATACCATATAACTTTATACGATATAACTCAATACCAATTGACGTTATACGTTTTAAGGAAATGCTATAGTACGGTACACGTTATAACGTAATACCGTATAACGTTATACGTTAAAACGTAATACAATATAACGTTATACGTTATAACTTAATACCTTATGACGTTATACGTTATAACGTAATACCATATAACGTTATACGTTATAACGTAATACTAAATAACGTTATACGTTATAACGTAACAGCATAAGACGTTATACGTTATAACGTAACAGCATAAGACGTTATACGTTATCAGGGAATGCTATAGTACGTTACACGTTATAACGTAATACCATATAACGTTATACGTTATAGCGTAATACTAAATAGCGTTATATGTTATAAGGTAATATTATATAACGTTATGCGTTATAACGTAATACCATAAGACGTTATACGTTATAAGGAAATGCTATAGTACGTTACACGATATAACGTAATACTATATAACGTTATACGTTATAACGTAATACCATATGACGTTATACGATATAACTTAATACCATATTACGTTATACGTTATAAGGAAATGCTATAGTACGTTACACGTTATAACGTAATACTATATAACGATATACGTTACAACGTAATATTAAATAACGTTATACGTGATAACGTAATACCATATGACGTTATACGTTATAACGTAATACCATATGACGTTATACGTTATAAGGAAATGCTATCGTACGTTACACGTTATAACTTAATACCTTATGACGTTATGCGTTATAACGTAATACCATAAGACGTTATACGTTATAAGGAAATGCTATAGTACGTTACGCGTTATAACGTAATACCATATAACGTTATACGTTATAACGTAGTACAATATAACGATATACGTTGTAACGTAATATTAAATAACGTTATACGTTATAACGTAATACCATATGACGTTATACGTTATCACGTAATACCATATGACGTTATACGTTATAAGGAAATGCTATAGTACGTTACGCGTTATAACGTAATACCATATAACGTTATACGTTATAACGTAGTACCATATAACGATATACGTTGTACCGTAATATTAAATAACGTTATACGTTATAACGTAATACCATATGACGTTATACGTTATCACGTAATACCATATGACGTTATACGTTATAAGGAAATGCTATAGTACCTTACACGTTATAACGTAATACCATATAACGTTATGCGTTAAAACGTAATACCGTTTGACGTTATACGTTATAACGTAATACCATATAACGTTATACGATATCAGTTAATACCATATGACGTTATACGTTATAAGGAAATGCTATAGTACCTTACACGTTATAACGTAATACCATATAACGTTATACGTTATAACGTAGTACTAAATAACGTTATATGTTATAAGGTAATATTATATAACGTTATGCGTTATAACGTAATACCTTTTGACGTTATACGTTAAAGCGTAATACCATATAACGTTATACGATATCAGTTAATACCATATGACGTTATCCGTTATAAGGAAATGCTATAGTACGTTACACGTTACATCGTAATACTATATAACCTTATACGTTATAACGTAATACCGTATGACGTTATACGTTATAAGGAAATGCCTTATGACGTTATGCGTTGTAGCGTAATACCATAAAACCCTATACGTTATAACGTAATACCATATGACGTTATACGTTATAAGGAAATGCCTTATGACGTTATGCGTTGTAGCGTAATACCATGAAACCCTATACGTTATAACGTAATACCATATGACGTTATACGTTATAAGGAAATGATATAGTGCGTTACGCGTTATAACGTAATACCATATGACGTTATACGTTATAACGTAGTACCATATGACGGTATACGTTATAACTTAATACCATAAAACGTTATACGTTATAACGTAATACCATATAACTTTATAAGTTATAACGTAATACCATATAACGTTATACGATATATCTTAATACCATATGACGTTATACGTTATAAGGAAATGATATAGTACGTTACGCGTTATAACGTAATACCAGATGACGTTATACGTTATAACGTAGTACCATATGACGTTGTACGTTATAACGTAATACCATATAACGTTATACGTGATAACGTAATACTAAATAACGTTATACGTGAGAACGTAATACTAAATAACGCTATACGTTACAACGTAATAACATATGACGTTATACGTTATACGGAAATGCTATAGTACGTTACACATTGTAACGTAATACCATATAACGTTATACGTTATAACGTAATACCATATAACTTTATACGTTATAACGTAATACCATATGACGTTATACGTTATAAGGAAATGATATAGTGCGTTACGCGTTATAACGTAATACCATATGACGTTATACGTTATAACGTAGTACCATATGACGGTATACGTTATAACGTAATACCATAAAACGTTATACGTTATAACGTAATACCATATAACTTTATAAGTTATAACGTAATACCATATAACGTTATACGATATATCTTAATACCATATGACGTTATACGTTATAAGGAAATGATATAGTACGTTACGCGTTATAACGTAATACCAGATGACGTTATACGTTATAACGTAGTACCATATGACGTTGTACGTTATAACGTAATACCATATAACGTTATACGTGATAACGTAATACTAAATAACGTTATACGTGATAACGTAATACTAAATAACGCTATACGTTACAACGTAATAACATATGACGTTATACGTTATACGGAAATGCTATAGTACGTTACACATTTTAACGTAATACCATATAACGTTATACGTTATAACGTAATACCATATATCTTTATACGTTATAACGTAATACCATATAACGTTATACGATATATCTTAATACCATATGACGTTATACGGTATAAGGAAATGCTATAGTACGTTAGACGTTGTAACGTAATACCATATAACGTTATACGTTATAACGTAATACTAAATAACGTTATACGTTATAACGTAATACCATATGACGTTATACGTTATAAGGAAATGCTATAGTACGTTAGACGTTATAACGTAGCACCACATAATGTTATACGTTAAAACGTAATACCATATATCGTTATACGTTATCTCGTAATACCATATAACGGTTTACGTTATAACGTAGTACCATATAACGTTATACGTTATAACGTAATACCATACAACGTTATACGTTATAACGTAATACTAAATAACGTTATACGTTATAACGTAATACCATATGACGTTATACGTTATAAGGAAATGCTATAGTACGTTAGACGTTATAACGTAGCACCACATAATGTTATACGTTAAAACGTAATACCATATATCGTTATACGTTATCTCGTAATACCATATAACGGTTTACGTTATAACGTAGTACCATATAACGTTATACGTTATAACGTAATACCATATAACGTTATACGTTATAACGTAATACCATATAATGTTATACGCTATAACGTAATACCATATAACGTTATACGTTATAACGTAATACCATATAACGTTATACGATATCAATTAATACCATATGACGTTATACGTTATAAGGAAATGCTATAGTACGTTATACGTTGTAACGTAATTCCATATGATGTTATACTTCATGAGGAAATGCTATAGTACGTTACACGTTATACCGTAATACTATATAACGTTATACGTTATAACGTAATACCATATGACGTTATACGTTATAATGTAATACCATATAACTTTATACGTTATAACTCAATACCAGTTGACGTTATACGTTTTAAGGAAATGCTATAGTACGTTACACGTTATAACGTAATACCGTATAACCTTATACGTTAAAACGTAATACCATATAACGTTATACGTTATAACTTAATACCTTATGACGTTATACGTTAAAACGTAATACCATATAACGTTATACGTTATAACGTAATTCTATATAACGTTATGTGTTAAAACGTAATACCTTATGACGTTATACGTTATAACGTAATACCATATAACGTTATACGATATCAGTTAATTCCATATGACGTTATACGTTATAAGGAAATGCTATAGTACGTTACACGTTATAACGTAATACTATATAACGTTACGTTATACCGTAATACCATATGACGTTATACGTTATAAGGAAATGCCTTATGACGTTACACGTTGTAGCGTAATACCATAAAACGCTATACGTTATAACGTAGTACCATATGACGTTATACGTTATAACGTAATAGCATATAACGTTATACGTGATAACGTAATACTAAGTAACGTTATACGTGATAACGTAATACTAAATAACGCTATACGTTACAACGTAATAACATAAGACGTTATACGTTATACGGAAATGCTACAGTACGTTAGACGTTGTAACGTAATACTATATAACGTTATACGTTATAACGTAATACCATATGACGTTATACGTTATAAGGAAATGCTATAGTACGTGACACGTTATAACGTAATACCGTATAACGTTATACGTTAAAACGTAATACCATATAACGTTATACGTTATAACGTAATACCATATGACGTTATACGTTATAATGTAATACCATATAACTTTATACGGTATAACTTAATACCATATGACGTTATACGTTATAACGTAGTACCATATAACGTGATACGTTACAACGTAATACTATATAACGTTTAACGTTATAACGTAATACCATATGACGTTATACGTTATAACGTAATTCTACATAACGTTATACGTTATAACGTAATACCATATAACGTTATACGTTATATAGAAATGCTATAGTACGTTATACGTTGTAACGTAATACTATATAAATTTATACGTTATAAAGTAATATCATATGACGTTATACGTTATAATGTAATACCATATAACTTTATACGGTATAACTTAATACCATATGACGTTATACGTTTTAAGGAAATGCTATACTACGTTACACGTTATATCGTAATACCGTATAACGTTATACGTTAAAACGTAATACCATATAACGTTATACGTTATAACTTAATACCTTATGACGTTATACGTTATAACGTAGTACCATATAACGTTATACGTTATAGCGTAATACTAAGTAACGTTATACGTTATAACGAAACAGCGTAAGACGTTATACGTTATAAGGGAATGCTATAGTACGTTAGACGTTATAACGTAATACCATATAACGTTATACGTTATAACGTAATACCATATAACGTTATAGGATATAACTTAATACCATATGACGTTATACGTTATAACGTAATTCTACATAACGTTATACGTTATAACGTAATACCATACGACGTTATACGTTATAAAGAAATGCTATAGTACGTTAGACGTTATAACGTAGTACCACATAACGTTATACGTTAAAACGTAATACCATATATCGTTATACGTTATCACGTAATACAATATAACGTTTTACGTTATAACGTAATACCATATAACGTTATACGTTATAACGTAGTACCATATAGCGTTATACGTTATAACGTAATACCATATAACGTTATACGTTATAATGTAATACTAAATAACGTTATACGTTATAACGTAATACCATATGACGTTGTACGTTATAAGGAAATGCTATAGTACGTTATACGTTCTAACGTAATACTATATAAATTTATACGTTATAAGGTAATATCATATGACGTTATACGTTATAACGTAATACCATATAACGTTATACGATATCAATTAATACCATATGACGTTATACGTTATAAGGAAATGCTATAGTACGTTATACGATATCAGTTAATACCATATGACGTTATACGTTATAAGGAAATGCTATAGTACGTTACACGTTATAACGTAATACTATATAACGTTATACGTCATAAGGAAATGCTATAATACGTTACACGTTATAACGTAATACTATATAACGTTATACGTCATAACGTAATACCATATGACGTTATACGTTATAATGTAATACCATATAACTTTATACGGTATAACTTAATACCATATGACGTTATACGTTATAACGTAATACCATATAACGTGATACGTTACAACGTAATACTATATAACGTTTAACGTTATAACGTAATACCATATGACGTTATACGTTATAACGTAATTCTACATAACGTTATACGTTATAACGTAATACCATATAACGTTATACGTTATATAGAAATGCTATAGTACGTTATACGTTGTAACGTAATACTATATAAATTTATACGTTATAAAGTAATATCATATGACGTTATACGTTATAACGTAATACCATATAACGTTATACGATATCACTTAATACAATATGACGTTATACGTTATAAGGAAATGCTATAGTACGTTATACGTTGTAACGTAATTCCATATGACGTTATACGTCATAAGGAAATGCTATAATACGTTACACGTTATAACGTAATACTATATAACGTTATACGTTATAACGTAATACCATGTGACGTTATACGTTATAATGTAATACCATATAACTTTATACGGTATAACTTAATACCATATGACGTTATACGTTTTAAGGAAATGCTATACTACGTTACACGTTATATCGTAATACCGTATAACGTTATACGTTAAAACGTAATACCATATAACGTTATACGTTATAACTTAATACCTTATGACGTTATACGTTATAACGTAATACCATATAACGTTATACGTTGTAACGTAATACTAAATAACGTTATACGTTATAACGAAACAGCGTAAGGCGTTATACGTTATAAGGGAATGCTATAGTACGTTAGACGTTGTAACGTAGTACCACATAACGTTATACGTTAAAACGTAATACCATATATCGTTATACGTTATCACGTAATACCATATAACGTTTTACGTTATAACGTAATACCATATAACGTTATACGTTATAACGTAATACCATATAACGTTATACGTTATAACGTAATACCATATAACGTTATACATTATAACGTAATACTAAATAACGTTATACGTTATAACGTAATACCATATTACGTTATACGTTATAAGGAAATGCTATAGTACGTTACACGTTACAACGTAATACTATATAACGTTATACGTTTTAACGTAATACCAGATGACGTTATACGTTATAACGTAATACTAAATAACGTTATACGTTATAACGAAACAGCGTAAGACGTTATACGTTATAAGGGAATGCTATAGTACGTTATACGTTATAACGTAATACCATATAACGTTATACGTTATATAGAAATGCTATAGTACGTTATACGTTGTAACGTAATACTATATAAATTTATACGTTATAAAGTAATATCATATGACGTTATACGTTATAACGTAATACCATATAACGTTATACGATATCAATTAATACCATATGACGTTATACGTTATAAGGAAATGCTATAGTACGTTATACGTTGTAACGTAATTCCATATGACGTTATACGTCATAAGGAACTGCTATACTACGTTACACGTTATAACGTAATACTATATAGCGTTATACGTTATAACGTAATACCATATGACGTTATACGTTATAATGTAATACCATATAACTTTATACGGTATAACTTAATACCATATGACGTTATACGTTTTAAGGAAATGCTATACTACGTTACACGTTATATCGTAATACCGTATAACGTTATACGTTAAAACGTAATACCATATAAGGTTATACGTTATAACTTAATACCTTATGACGTTATACGTTATAACGTAATACCATATAACGTTATACGTTATAAGGTAATACTAAACAACGTTATATGTTATAAGGTAATATTATATAACGTTATGCGTTATAACGTAATACCATAAGACGTAATACGTTATAAGGAAATGCTATAGTACGTGACACGTTATAATATAATACCATATAACGTTATACGTTATAACTTAATACCATATGACGTTATACGTTATAACGGAATACTATATAACGTTATACTTTATAACGTGATACTATATAACGTTATACGTTATAACGTAATGCCTTATGACGTTATACGTTGTAGCGTAATACCATAAAACGCTATACGCTATAATGTAATACCATATGACGTTATACGTTATAAGGAAATGCTATAGTACGTTAGACGTTATAACGTAGTACCATATAACGTTATACGTTAAAACGTAAGACCATATAACATTATACGTTATAACGTAACACCATATAACGTTTTACGTTATAACGTAATACCATACAACGTTATACGTTATAACGTAATACCATATGACGTTATACGTTATAATGTAATACCATATAACTTTATACGGTATAACTTAATACCATATGACGTTATACGTTTTAAGGAAATGCTATACTACGTTACACGTTATATCGTAATACCGTATAACGTTATACGTTAAAACGTAATACCATATAAGGTTATACGTTATAACTTAATACCTTATGACGTTATACGTTATAACGTAATACCATATAACGTTATACGTTATAACGTAATACTAAATAACGTTATACGTTATAACGTAACAGCATAAGACGTTATACGTTATAAGGGAATGCTATAGTACGTTACACGTTATAACGAAATACCATATAACGTTATACGTTATAAGGTAATACTAAACAACGTTATATGTGATAAGGTAATATTATATAACGTTATGCGTTATAACGTAATACCATAAGACGTTATACGTTATAAGGAAATGCTATAGTACGTGACACGTTATAATATAATACCATATAACGTTATACGTTATAACTTAATACCATATGACGTTATACGTTATAACGTAATACTATATAACGTTATACGTTATAACGTGATACTATATAACGTTATACGTTATAACGTAATGCCTTATGACGTTATACGTTGTAGCTTAATACCATAAAACGCTATACGCTATAACGTAGTACCATATGACGTTATACGTTATAAGGAAATGCTATAGTACGTTAGACGTTATAACGTAGTACCATATAACGTTATACGTTAAAACATTAGACCATATAACGTTATACGTTATAACGTAATAGCATATAACGTTTTACGTTATAACGTAATACCATATAACGTTATACGTTATAACGTAATACCATATAACGTTATAGGTTATAACGTAATACCATATGAATTTATACGTTATAACATAATACCAGATAACGTTATACGTTATAACGTAATGCTACATAACGTTATACGTTATAACGTAATACCATATGACGTTATACGTTATAAGGAAATGCTATAGTACGTTAGACGTTATAACGTAGTACCATATAACGTTATACGTTATAACGTAATACCTTATGACGTTACACGTTATAGCGTAATACCGTAAAACGCTACACGTTATAAGGTAACACCATATGACCTTATACGTTATAAGGAAATGATATAGTACGTTACGCGTTACAACGTAATACCATATAAGGTTATACGTTATAACGCAATACCATATAACGTTATGCGTTGTAAAGTAATGCTATATAACGTTACACGTTACAACGTAATACCATATGACGTTATACGTTATAAGGAAATGCCATAGTACGTTACACGTTATAACGTGATACCATATGACGTTATACGTTATAAAGAAATGCTACAATACGTTACACGTTATATCGTAATACTATATAACGTCACAAGTTATAACGTAATACCTTATGACGTTATACGTTATAACGTAATACCATGTAACGTTATACGACATAACGTAATACTATATAACGTTACACATTATAACGTAATACCACATAACGTTATACGTTATAACGTAATACCATGTGACGTTATACGTTATAAGGAAACGCTATAGTAAGTTACACGTTATAACGTAATACCACATAACGTTATACGTTATAACGTAATACCATATGACGTTATACGTTATAAGGAAATTCTATAGTACGTTACACGTTATAATGTAATACTATATAACGTTATACGTTATAACGTAATACCATATGACGGTATACGTTATCAGGAAATGCTATAGTACGGTTCACGGTGTAACGTAATACTATATAACGTTATATGTTATAACTTAATACCATATGATGTTATACGTTACTACGTAATACCATATGACGTTATGCGTTATAACGTAATACTATATAACGTTATACGTAACATGGTAATAGTAAATAACGTTATACGTTATAACGTAATGCTACAAAACGTTGTACGTTATAACATAATACCATATAACTTTATACGTTATAACGTAATGCTATATAACGTTATACGTTATAACGTGATACCACATAACGTTATACGTTATAACGTAATACTATATATCGTTATACGTTAGAACGTAATACCATATGACGTTATACGTTATGAGGAAATGCTATAGTACGTTACACATTATAACGAAGTACTATATAACGTTATACGTTATAACGTAATACCATATGACGTTATACATTATGAGGAAATGCTATAGTAAGTTACACGTTATAACGTAATACTATATAACGTTATACATTATAACGTAATACCATATAACGTTATACGTTATAGCGTAATACTATATAACGTTATACGTTATAACGTAATACCATATGACGTTATACGATATAAGGAAATGCTATAGTACGTTACACGTTATAACATAATACTATATAACGTTATACGTTATAACGTAATACTATATAACGTTACACGTTACAACGTAATACCGTATAAGGTTATACATGGTAATAGTAAATAACGTTATACGTTATAAAGTAATGCTACATTACGTTATACGTTATGACGTAACACCATATGACGTTACACGTTATAACGTAATACTATATAACGTTATACGTTATACCGAAATACCATATGACGTTATACGATATAAGGAAATGCTATAGTACGTTACACGTTATAACGTAATACTATATAACGTTATACGTTATAACGTAATACCATATGACGTTATACGTTATAACGTCATACCATATGACGTTACACGTTATGACGTAATACTATATAACGTTATACGTTATACCGTAATACCATATGACGTTATACGTTATGAGGAAATGCTATAGTACGTTATACGTTATAACGTAACACTGTATAACGTTATACGTTATAACGTCATACCATAAGACGTTATACGTTATAACGTAATACTATATAACGTTACACGTTACAACGTAATACCATATAACGTTATACGTAACATGGTAATAGTAAATAACGTTATACGTTATAACGTAATGGTACATTACGTTATACGTTATAACGTAATACTATATAACGTTATATGTAACGCGGTAGTAGTAAATAACGTTATATGTTATAACGTAATGCTACAAAACGTTATACGTTATAACGTAACACCATATAACGTTATACGTTATAACGTAATACTATATAACGTTATATGTTATAACGTAATACCATATAACGTTATACGATATAACTTAACACCAGATGACGCTATACGTTATAAGTAAACGCTATAGTACGTTACACGTTATAACGTAATACCATATAACGTTATACGTTATAACGTAATACTATATAACGTTACACGTTACAACGTAATACCATATAACGTTATACGTAACATGGTAATAGTAAATAACGTTATACGTTATAACGTAATGGTACATTACGTTATACGTTCTAACGTAATACTATATAACGTTATATGTAACGCGGTAGTAGTAAATAACGTTATATGTTATAACGTAATGCTACAAAACGTTATACGTTATAACGTAACACCATATAACGTTATAGGTTATAACGTAATGCTACATGACGTTATACGTTAAAACGTAATACTATATAACGTTATAGGTTATAACGTAATACTATATAACGCTATACGTTATAACGAAATGCCATAGTACGTTATACGTTATAACGTAATACCACATAACGTTATACGACATAACATAATACTATATAACGTTATACGTTATAACGTAATACCATATGACGTTATACGTTATAAGGAAATGCTATAGTACGTTAGACGTCATAACGTAATACTACATAACGTTACACGTTATAACGTAATACTATATAACGTTATACGTTATAAAGAAATGCTATAGTACGTTATACGTTATAACGCAATACCATATAACGTTATACGTTGTAAAGTAATGCTATATAACGTTACACGTTACAACGTAATACCATATGACGTTATACGTTATAAGGAAATGCCATAGTACGTTACACGTTATAACGTGATACCATATGACGTTATACGTTGTAAAGAAATGCTACAATACGTTACACGTTATATCGTAATACTATATAACGTTATACGTTATAACGTAATACCATATGACGTTATACGTTATAAGGAAATGCTATAGTACGTTAGACGTCATAACGTAATACTACATAACGTTACACGTTATAACGTAATACTATATAACGTTATACGTTATAAAGAAATGCTATAGTACGTTATACGTTATAACGCAATACCATATAACGTTATACGTTGTAAAGTAATGCTATATAACGTTACACGTTACAACGTAATACCATATGACGTTATACGTTATAAGGAAATGCCATAGTACGTTACACGTTATAACGTGATACCATATGACGTTATACGTTGTAAAGAAATGCTACAATACGTTACACGTTATATCGTAATACTATATAACGTCATAAGTTATAACGTAATACCATATGACGTTATACGTTATAAGGAAATGCTATAGTACGTTAGACGTCATAACGTAATACTACATAACGTTACACGTTATAACGTAATACTATATAACGTTATACGTTATAAAGAAATGCTATAGTACGTTATACGTTATAACGCAATACCATATAACGTTATACGTTGTAAAGTAATGCTATATAACGTTACACGTTACAACGTAATACCATATGACGTTATACGTTATAAGGAAATGCCATAGTACGTTACACGTTATAACGTGATACCATATGACGTTATACGTTGTAAAGTAATGCTATATAACGTTACGCGTTACAACGTAATACCATATGACGTTATACGTTATAAGGAAATGCCATAGTACGTTACACGTTATAACGTGATACCATATGACGTTATACGTTGTAAAGAAATGCTACAATACGTTACACGTTATATCGTAATACTATATAACGTCATAAGTTATAACGTAATACCTTATGACGTTATACGTTTCAACGTAATACTATATAACGTTATACGTTATACCGTAATACCATATGACGTTATACGTTATGAGGAAATGCTATAGTACGTTATACGTTATAACGTAACACTGTATAACGTTATACGTTATTACGACATACCATACGACGTTATACGTTATAACGTAATACTATATAACGTTATACGTTATATCGTAATACCATATGACGTTATACGATATAAGGAAATGCTATAGTACGTTACACGTTATAACATAATACTATATAACGTTATACGTTATAACGTAATACTATATAACGTTACACGTTACAACGTAATACCATATAACGTTATACATGGTAATAGTAAATAACGTTATACGTTATAACGTAATGCTACATTACGTTATACGTTATAACGTAATACCATATGACGTTATACGTTATAACGTAATACTATATAACGTTATACGTTATACCGTAATACCATATGACGTTATACGATATAAGGAAATGCTATAGTACGTTATACGTGATAACGTAATACTATATAACGTTATACGTTATAACGTGATACCATATGACGTTATACGTTATAACGTCATACCATATGACGTTACACGTTATGACGTAATACTATATAACGTTATACGTTATACCGTAATACCATATGACGTTATACGTTATGAGGAAATGCTATAGTACGTTATACGTTATAACGTAACACTGTATAACGTTATACGTTATTACGACATACCATACGACGTTATACGTTATAACGTAATACTATATAACGTTACACGTTACAACGTAATACCATATAACGTTATACGTGACATGGAAATAGTAAATAACGTTATACGTTATAACGTAATGCTACATTACGTTATACGTTATAACGTAATACCATATGACGTTATACGTTATAACGTAATACTATATAACGTTATACGTTATAACGAAATACCATATGATGTTATACGTTATGAGGAAATGCTATAGTACGGTACACGGTATAACGTAATACTACATAACGTTATACGTTATAACGGAATACCATATGGCATTATACGTTATAATGTAATACCATATAACTTTATACGATATAACTCAATACCAGTTGACGTTATACGTTTTAAGGAAATGCTATAGTACGTTACACGTTATAACGTAATACCGTATAACCTTATACGTTAAAACGTAATACCATATAACGTTATACGTTATAACTTAATACCTTATGACGTTATACGTTAAAACGTAATACCATATAACGTTATACGTTATAACGTAATTCTATATAACGTTATGTGTTAAAACGTAATACCTTATGACGTTATACGTTATAACGTAATACCATATAACGTTATACGATATCAGTTAATTCCATATGACGTTATACGTTATAAGGAAATGCTATAGTACGTTACACGTTATAACGTAATACTATATAACGTTACGTTATACCGTAATACCATATGACGTTATACGTTATAAGGAAATGCTATAGTACGTTAGACGTCATAACGTAATACTACATAACGTTACACGTTATAACGTAATACTATATAACGTTATACGTTATAAAGAAATGCTATAGTACGTTACACGTTATACCGTAATACTATATAACGTTATACGTTATAACGTAATACCATATGACGTTATACGTTATAATGTAATACCATATAACTTTATACGATATAACTCAATACCAGTTGACGTTATACGTTTTAAGGAAATGCTATAGTACGTTACACGTTATAACGTAATACCGTATAACCTTATACGTTAAAACGTAATACCATATAACGTTATACGTTATAACTTAATACCTTATGACGTTATACGTTAAAACGTAATACCATATAACGTTATACGTTATAACGTAATTCTATATAACGTTATGTGTTAAAACGTAATACCTTATGACGTTATACGTTATAACGTAATACCATATAACGTTATACGATATCAGTTAATTCCATATGACGTTATACGTTATAAGGAAATGCTATAGTACGTTACACGTTATAACGTAATACTATATAACGTTACGTTATACCGTAATACCATATGACGTTATACGTTATAAGGAAATGCCTTATGACGTTACACGTTGTAGCGTAATACCATAAAACGCTATACGTTATAACGTAGTACCATATGACGTTATACGTTATAACGTAATAGCATATAACGTTATACGTGATAACGTAATACTAAGTAACGTTATACGTGATAACGTAATACTAAATAACGCTATACGTTACAACGTAATAACATAAGACGTTATACGTTATACGGAAATGCTACAGTACGTTAGACGTTGTAACGTAATACTATATAACGTTATACGTTATAACGTAATACCATATGACGTTATACGTTATAAGGAAATGCTATAGTACGTGACACGTTATAACGTAATACCGTATAACGTTATACGTTAAAACGTAATACCATATAACGTTATACGTTATAACGTAATACCATATGACGTTATACGTTATAATGTAATACCATATAACTTTATACGGTATAACTTAATACCATATGACGTTATACGTTATAACGTAGTACCATATAACGTGATACGTTACAACGTAATACTATATAACGTTTAACGTTATAACGTAATACCATATGACGTTATACGTTATAACGTAATTCTACATAACGTTATACGTTATAACGTAATACCATATAACGTTATACGTTATATAGAAATGCTATAGTACGTTATACGTTGTAACGTAATACTATATAAATTTATACGTTATAAAGTAATATCATATGACGTTATACGTTATAATGTAATACCATATAACTTTATACGGTATAACTTAATACCATATGACGTTATACGTTTTAAGGAAATGCTATACTACGTTACACGTTATATCGTAATACCGTATAACGTTATACGTTAAAACGTAATACCATATAACGTTATACGTTATAACTTAATACCTTATGACGTTATACGTTATAACGTAGTACCATATAACGTTATACGTTATAGCGTAATACTAAGTAACGTTATACGTTATAACGAAACAGCGTAAGACGTTATACGTTATAAGGGAATGCTATAGTACGTTAGACGTTATAACGTAATACCATATAACGTTATACGTTATAACGTAATACCATATAACGTTATAGGATATAACTTAATACCATATGACGTTATACGTTATAACGTAATTCTACATAACGTTATACGTTATAACGTAATACCATACGACGTTATACGTTATAAAGAAATGCTATAGTACGTTAGACGTTATAACGTAGTACCACATAACGTTATACGTTAAAACGTAATACCATATATCGTTATACGTTATCACGTAATACAATATAACGTTTTACGTTATAACGTAATACCATATAACGTTATACGTTATAACGTAGTACCATATAGCGTTATACGTTATAACGTAATACCATATAACGTTATACGTTATAATGTAATACTAAATAACGTTATACGTTATAACGTAATACCATATGACGTTGTACGTTATAAGGAAATGCTATAGTACGTTATACGTTCTAACGTAATACTATATAAATTTATACGTTATAAGGTAATATCATATGACGTTATACGTTATAACGTAATACCATATAACGTTATACGATATCAATTAATACCATATGACGTTATACGTTATAAGGAAATGCTATAGTACGTTATACGATATCAGTTAATACCATATGACGTTATACGTTATAAGGAAATGCTATAGTACGTTACACGTTATAACGTAATACTATATAACGTTATACGTCATAAGGAAATGCTATAATACGTTACACGTTATAACGTAATACTATATAACGTTATACGTCATAACGTAATACCATATGACGTTATACGTTATAATGTAATACCATATAACTTTATACGGTATAACTTAATACCATATGACGTTATACGTTATAACGTAATACCATATAACGTGATACGTTACAACGTAATACTATATAACGTTTAACGTTATAACGTAATACCATATGACGTTATACGTTATAACGTAATTCTACATAACGTTATACGTTATAACGTAATACCATATAACGTTATACGTTATATAGAAATGCTATAGTACGTTATACGTTGTAACGTAATACTATATAAATTTATACGTTATAAAGTAATATCATATGACGTTATACGTTATAACGTAATACCATATAACGTTATACGATATCACTTAATACAATATGACGTTATACGTTATAAGGAAATGCTATAGTACGTTATACGTTGTAACGTAATTCCATATGACGTTATACGTCATAAGGAAATGCTATAATACGTTACACGTTATAACGTAATACTATATAACGTTATACGTTATAACGTAATACCATATGACGTTATACGTTATAATGTAATACCATATAACTTTATACGGTATAACTTAATACCATATGACGTTATACGTTTTAAGGAAATGCTATACTACGTTACACGTTATATCGTAATACCGTATAACGTTATACGTTAAAACGTAATACCATATAACGTTATACGTTATAACTTAATACCTTATGACGTTATACGTTATAACGTAATACCATATAACGTTATACGTTGTAACGTAATACTAAATAACGTTATACGTTATAACGAAACAGCGTAAGGCGTTATACGTTATAAGGGAATGCTATAGTACGTTAGACGTTGTAACGTAGTACCACATAACGTTATACGTTAAAACGTAATACCATATATCGTTATACGTTATCACGTAATACCATATAACGTTTTACGTTATAACGTAATACCATATAACGTTATGCGTTATAACGTAATACCATATAACGTTATACGTTATAACGTAATACCATATAACGTTATACATTATAACGTAATACTAAATAACGTTATACGTTATAACGTAATACCATATTACGTTATACGTTATAAGGAAATGCTATAGTACGTTACACGTTACAACGTAATACTATATAACGTTATACGTTTTAACGTAATACCAGATGACGTTATACGTTATAACGTAATACTAAATAACGTTATACGTTATAACGAAACAGCGTAAGACGTTATACGTTATAAGGGAATGCTATAGTACGTTATACGTTATAACGTAATACCATATAACGTTATACGTTATATAGAAATGCTATAGTACGTTATACGTTGTAACGTAATACTATATAAATTTATACGTTATAAAGTAATATCATATGACGTTATACGTTATAACGTAATACCATATAACGTTATACGATATCAATTAATACCATATGACGTTATACGTTATAAGGAAATGCTATAGTACGTTATACGTTGTAACGTAATTCCATATGACGTTATACGTCATAAGGAACTGCTATACTACGTTACACGTTATAACGTAATACTATATAGCGTTATACGTTATAACGTAATACCATATGACGTTATACGTTATAATGTAATACCATATAACTTTATACGGTATAACTTAATACCATATGACGTTATACGTTTTAAGGAAATGCTATACTACGTTACACGTTATATCGTAATACCGTATAACGTTATACGTTAAAACGTAATACCATATAAGGTTATACGTTATAACTTAATACCTTATGACGTTATACGTTATAACGTAATACCATATAACGTTATACGTTATAAGGTAATACTAAACAACGTTATATGTTATAAGGTAATATTATATAACGTTATGCGTTATAACGTAATACCATAAGACGTAATACGTTATAAGGAAATGCTATAGTACGTGACACGTTATAATATAATACCATATAACGTTATACGTTATAACTTAATACCATATGACGTTATACGTTATAACGGAATACTATATAACGTTATACTTTATAACGTGATACTATATAACGTTATACGTTATAACGTAATGCCTTATGACGTTATACGTTGTAGCGTAATACCATAAAACGCTATACGCTATAATGTAATACCATATGACGTTATACGTTATAAGGAAATGCTATAGTACGTTAGACGTTATAACGTAGTACCATATAACGTTATACGTTAAAACGTAAGACCATATAACATTATACGTTATAACGTAACACCATATAACGTTTTACGTTATAACGTAATACCATACAACGTTATACGTTATAACGTAATACCATATGACGTTATACGTTATAATGTAATACCATATAACTTTATACGGTATAACTTAATACCATATGACGTTATACGTTTTAAGGAAATGCTATACTACGTTACACGTTATATCGTAATACCGTATAACGTTATACGTTAAAACGTAATACCATATAAGGTTATACGTTATAACTTAATACCTTATGACGTTATACGTTATAACGTAATACCATATAACGTTATACGTTATAACGTAATACTAAATAACGTTATACGTTATAACGTAACAGCATAAGACGTTATACGTTATAAGGGAATGCTATAGTACGTTACACGTTATAACGAAATACCATATAACGTTATACGTTATAAGGTAATACTAAACAACGTTATATGTGATAAGGTAATATTATATAACGTTATGCGTTATAACGTAATACCATAAGACGTTATACGTTATAAGGAAATGCTATAGTACGTGACACGTTATAATATAATACCATATAACGTTATACGTTATAACTTAATACCATATGACGTTATACGTTATAACGTAATACTATATAACGTTATACGTTATAACGTGATACTATATAACGTTATACGTTATAACGTAATGCCTTATGACGTTATACGTTGTAGCTTAATACCATAAAACGCTATACGCTATAACGTAGTACCATATGACGTTATACGTTATAAGGAAATGCTATAGTACGTTAGACGTTATAACGTAGTACCATATAACGTTATACGTTAAAACATTAGACCATATAACGTTATACGTTATAACGTAATAGCATATAACGTTTTACGTTATAACGTAATACCATATAACGTTATACGTTATAACGTAATACCATATAACGTTATAGGTTATAACGTAATACCATATGAATTTATACGTTATAACATAATACCAGATAACGTTATACGTTATAACGTAATGCTACATAACGTTATACGTTATAACGTAATACCATATGACGTTATACGTTATAAGGAAATGCTATAGTACGTTAGACGTTATAACGTAGTACCATATAACGTTATACGTTATAACGTAATACCTTATGACGTTACACGTTATAGCGTAATACCGTAAAACGCTACACGTTATAAGGTAACACCATATGACCTTATACGTTATAAGGAAATGATATAGTACGTTACGCGTTACAACGTAATACCATATAAGGTTATACGTTATAACGCAATACCATATAACGTTATGCGTTGTAAAGTAATGCTATATAACGTTACACGTTACAACGTAATACCATATGACGTTATACGTTATAAGGAAATGCCATAGTACGTTACACGTTATAACGTGATACCATATGACGTTATACGTTATAAAGAAATGCTACAATACGTTACACGTTATATCGTAATACTATATAACGTCACAAGTTATAACGTAATACCTTATGACGTTATACGTTATAACGTAATACCATGTAACGTTATACGACATAACGTAATACTATATAACGTTACACATTATAACGTAATACCACATAACGTTATACGTTATAACGTAATACCATGTGACGTTATACGTTATAAGGAAACGCTATAGTAAGTTACACGTTATAACGTAATACCACATAACGTTATACGTTATAACGTAATACCATATGACGTTATACGTTATAAGGAAATTCTATAGTACGTTACACGTTATAATGTAATACTATATAACGTTATACGTTATAACGTAATACCATATGACGGTATACGTTATCAGGAAATGCTATAGTACGGTTCACGGTGTAACGTAATACTATATAACGTTATATGTTATAACTTAATACCATATGATGTTATACGTTACTACGTAATACCATATGACGTTATGCGTTATAACGTAATACTATATAACGTTATACGTAACATGGTAATAGTAAATAACGTTATACGTTATAACGTAATGCTACAAAACGTTGTACGTTATAACATAATACCATATAACTTTATACGTTATAACGTAATGCTATATAACGTTATACGTTATAACGTGATACCACATAACGTTATACGTTATAACGTAATACTATATATCGTTATACGTTAGAACGTAATACCATATGACGTTATACGTTATGAGGAAATGCTATAGTACGTTACACATTATAACGAAGTACTATATAACGTTATACGTTATAACGTAATACCATATGACGTTATACATTATGAGGAAATGCTATAGTAAGTTACACGTTATAACGTAATACTATATAACGTTATACATTATAACGTAATACCATATAACGTTATACGTTACAGCGTAATACTATATAACGTTATACGTTATAACGTAATACCATATGACGTTATACGATATAAGGAAATGCTATAGTACGTTACACGTTATAACATAATACTATATAACGTTATACGTTATAACGTAATACTATATAACGTTACACGTTACAACGTAATACCGTATAAGGTTATACATGGTAATAGTAAATAACGTTATACGTTATAAAGTAATGCTACATTACGTTATACGTTATGACGTAACACCATATGACGTTACACGTTATAACGTAATACTATATAACGTTATACGTTATACCGAAATACCATATGACGTTATACGATATAAGGAAATGCTATAGTACGTTACACGTTATAACGTAATACTATATAACGTTATACGTTATAACGTAATACCATATGACGTTATACGTTATAACGTCATACCATATGACGTTACACGTTATGACGTAATACTATATAACGTTATACGTTATACCGTAATACCATATGACGTTATACGTTATGAGGAAATGCTATAGTACGTTATACGTTATAACGTAACACTGTATAACGTTATACGTTATAACGTCATACCATAAGACGTTATACGTTATAACGTAATACTATATAACGTTACACGTTACAACGTAATACCATATAACGTTATACGTAACATGGTAATAGTAAATAACGTTATACGTTATAACGTAATGGTACATTACGTTATACGTTATAACGTAATACTATATAACGTTATATGTAACGCGGTAGTAGTAAATAACGTTATATGTTATAACGTAATGCTACAAAACGTTATACGTTATAACGTAACACCATATAACGTTATACGTTATAACGTAATACTATATAACGTTATATGTTATAACGTAATACCATATAACGTTATACGATATAACTTAACACCAGATGACGCTATACGTTATAAGTAAACGCTATAGTACGTTACACGTTATAACGTAATACCATATAACGTTATACGTTATAACGTAATACTATATAACGTTACACGTTACAACGTAATACCATATAACGTTATACATAACATGGTAATAGTAAATAACGTTATACGTTATAACGTAATGGTACATTACGTTATACGTTCTAACGTAATACTATATAACGTTATATGTAACGCGGTAGTAGTAAATAACGTTATATGTTATAACGTAATGCTACAAAACGTTATACGTTATAACGTAACACCATATAACGTTATAGGTTATAACGTAATGCTACATGACGTTATACGTTAAAACGTAATACTATATAACGTTATAGGTTATAACGTAATACTATATAACGCTATACGTTATAACGAAATGCCATAGTACGTTATACGTTATAACGTAATACCACATAACGTTATACGACATAACATAATACTATATAACGTTATACGTTATAACGTAATACCATATGACGTTATACGTTATAAGGAAATGCTATAGTACGTTAGACGTCATAACGTAATACTACATAACGTTACACGTTATAACGTAATACTATATAACGTTATACGTTATAAAGAAATGCTATAGTACGTTATACGTTATAACGCAATACCATATAACGTTATACGTTGTAAAGTAATGCTATATAACGTTACACGTTACAACGTAATACCATATGACGTTATACGTTATAAGGAAATGCCATAGTACGTTACACGTTATAACGTGATACCATATGACGTTATACGTTGTAAAGAAATGCTACAATACGTTACACGTTATATCGTAATACTATATAACGTCATAAGTTATAACGTAATACCATATGACGTTATACGTTATAAGGAAATGCTATAGTACGTTAGACGTCATAACGTAATACTACATAACGTTACACGTTATAACGTAATACTATATAACGTTATACGTTATAAAGAAATGCTATAGTACGTTATACGTTATAACGCAATACCATATAACGTTATACGTTGTAAAGTAATGCTATATAACGTTACACGTTACAACGTAATACCATATGACGTTATACGTTATAAGGAAATGCCATAGTACGTTACACGTTATAACGTGATACCATATGACGTTATACGTTGTAAAGTAATGCTATATAACGTTACGCGTTACAACGTAATACCATATGACGTTATACGTTATAAGGAAATGCCATAGTACGTTACACGTTATAACGTGATACCATATGACGTTATACGTTGTAAAGAAATGCTACAATACGTTACACGTTATATCGTAATACTATATAACGTCATAAGTTATAACGTAATACCTTATGACGTTATACGTTTCAACGTAATACTATATAACGTTATACGTTATACCGTAATACCATATGACGTTATACGTTATGAGGAAATGCTATAGTACGTTATACGTTATAACGTAACACTGTATAACGTTATACGTTATTACGACATACCATACGACGTTATACGTTATAACGTAATACTATATAACGTTATACGTTATATCGTAATACCATATGACGTTATACGATATAAGGAAATGCTATAGTACGTTACACGTTATAACATAATACTATATAACGTTATACGTTATAACGTAATACTATATAACGTTACACGTTACAACGTAATACCATATAACGTTATACATGGTAATAGTAAATAACGTTATACGTTATAACGTAATGCTACATTACGTTATACGTTATAACGTAATACCATATGACGTTATACGTTATAACGTAATACTATATAACGTTATACGTTATACCGTAATACCATATGACGTTATACGATATAAGGAAATGCTATAGTACGTTATACGTGATAACGTAATACTATATAACGTTATACGTTATAACGTGATACCATATGACGTTATACGTTATAACGTCATACCATATGACGTTACACGTTATGACGTAATACTATATAACGTTATACGTTATACCGTAATACCATATGACGTTATACGTTATGAGGAAATGCTATAGTACGTTATACGTTATAACGTAACACTGTATAACGTTATACGTTATTACGACATACCATACGACGTTATACGTTATAACGTAATACTATATAACGTTACACGTTACAACGTAATACCATATAACGTTATACGTGACATGGAAATAGTAAATAACGTTATACGTTATAACGTAATGCTACATTACGTTATACGTTATAACGTAATACCATATGACGTTATACGTTATAACGTAATACTATATAACGTTATACGTTATAACGAAATACCATATGATGTTATACGTTATGAGGAAATGCTATAGTACGGTACACGGTATAACGTAATACTACATAACGTTATACGTTATAACGGAATACCATATGGCATTATACGTTATTATGGAATGCTATAGTACGTTACACGTTATAACGTAACACTGTATAACGTTATACGTTATAACGTAATACCAAATGACGATATACGTTATGACGTAATACCATACGACGTTACACGTTATGACGTAATAATATATAACGTTATACGTAACATGGTAATAGTAAATAACGTTATACGTTATAACGTAATGGTACATTACGTTATACGTTATAACGTAATGGTACATTACGTTATACGTTATAACGTAATACTATATAACGTTATATGTAACGCGGTAATAGTAAATAACGTTATACGTTATAACGTAATGCTACAAAACGTTATACGTTATAACGTAACACCATATAACGTTATACGTTATAACGTAATACTATATAACGTTATATGTTATAACGTAATACCATATAACGTTATACGATATAACTTAACACCAGATGACGCTATACGTTATAAGTAAACGCTATAGTACGTTACACGTTATAACGTAATACCATATAACGTTATACTTTAGAACGTAATAGCATATGACATTATACGCTATAACGTAATACCATATAACGTTATACGTTGTAACGTAATACAATATAACGTTATACGTTATAACGCAATACCATATGACGTTATACGTTGTAACGTAATACAATATAACGGTATACGTTATAACGTAATTCCATATGACATTATACGTTAAAACGTATTACTATATAACGTTATAGGTTATAACGTAATACTATATAACGCTATACGTTATAACGAAATGCCATAGTACGTTATACGTTATAACGTAATACCACATAACGTTATACGACATAACATAATACTATATAACGTTATACGTTATAACGTAATACCATATGACGTTATACGTTATAAGGAAATGCTATAGTACGTTAGACGTCATAACGTAATACTACATAACGTTACACGTTATAACGTAATACTATATAACGTTATACGTTATAAAGAAATGCTATAGTACGTTATACGTTATAACGCAATACCATATAACGTTATACGTTATAACGTAATACTATATAACGTTAGAGGTTATAACGTAATTCCATATGACACTATACGTTAAAACGTAATACTATATAACGTTATAGGTTATAACGTAATGCTACATAACGTTATACGTTAAAACGGAATACCATATGACGTTATACGTTATCAGGAAATGCTATAGTACGTTACACGTTATAAAGTAATACTATATAAAGTTATATGTTATAACTTAATACCATATGATGTTATACGTTATAACGTCGTACCATATGATGTTATGCGTTATAACGTAATACTATATAACGTTATACGTAACATGGTAATAGTAAATAACGTTATACGTTATAACGTAATGCTACACAACGTTGTACGTTATAACGTAATACCATATAACTTTATGCGTTATAACGTAATGCTATATAACGTTATACGTTATAACGTGACACCACATAACGTTATACGTTATAACGTAATACTATATAACGTTATACGTTAGAACGTAATACCATATGACGTTATACGTTATGAGGAAATGCTATAGTACGTTACACGTTATAACGAAGTACTATATAACGTTATACGTTATAACGTAATACCTTATGACGTTTACGTTATAACGTAATACCATATAACGTTATACGTTATAACGTAATACCATATAACGTTATACGTTATAACGTAATACTGTATAACGTTATACGTTATAACGTAATACCATATGACGTTATACGTTATAACGTAATACTATATAACGTTAGAGGTTATAACGGAATTCCATATGACATTATACGTTAAAACGTAATACTATATAACGTTATAGGTTATAACGTAATGCTACATAACGTTATACGTTAAAACGTAATACTATATAACGTTATAGGTTATAACGTAATACTATATAACGTTATACGTTATAAAGAAATGCCATAGTACGTTATACGTTATAACGTAATACCATATAACGTTATACGACATAACGCAATACTATATAACGTTATACGTTATAACGTAATACCATATGACGTTATACGTTATAAGGAAATGCCATAGTACGTTACACGTTATAATGTAATACTATATGACGTCATACGTTATAACGTAATACCATATGACGTTATGCGTTATAACGTAATACTATATAACGTTATACGTTATAACGTAATACCATATGACGTTATACGATATAAGGAAATGCTATAGTACGTTACACGTTATAACATAATACTATATAACGTTATACGTTATAACGTAATACCATATAACGTTACACGTTACAACGTAATACCATATAACGTTATACATGGTAATAGTAAATAACGTTATACGTTATAAAGTAAGGCTACATTACGTTATACGTTATGACGTAATACCATATGACGTTATACGTTATAACGTAATACTATATAACGTTATACGTTATACCGAAATACCATATGACGTTATACGATATAAGGAAATGCTATAGTACGTTACACGTTATAACGTAATACTATATAACGTTATACGTTATAACGTAATACCATATGACGTTATACGTTATAACGACATACCATATGACGTTACACGTTATGACGTAATACTATATAACGTTATACGTTATACCGTAATACCATATGACGTTATACGTTATGAGGAAATGCTATAGTACGTTATACGTTATAACGTAACACTGTATAACGTTATACGTTATAACGTCATACCATAAGACGTTATACGTTATAACGTAATACTATATAACGTTACACGTTACAACGTAATACCATATAACGTTATACGTTGTAACGTAATACTATATAACGTTACACGTAGAACGTAATACCATATGACGTTATACGTTATGAGGAAATGCTATAGTACGTTACACGTTATATCGAAGTGTTATATAACGTTATACGTTATAACGTAATACCTTATGACGTTATACGTTTCAACGTAATACCATATGACGTTATACGTTATAACGTAATACTATATAACGTTATACGTTATAACGTATTACCATATGACGTTATACATTATGAGGAAATGCTATAGTAAGTTACACGTTATAACGTAATACTATATAACGTTATACATTATAACGTAATACCATATAACGTTATACGTTATAGCGTAATACTATATAACGTTATACGTTATAACGTAATACCGTATAACGTTATACGATATAAGGAAATGCTATAGTACGTTACACGTTATAACATAATACTATATAACGTTATACGTTATAACGTAATACTATATAACGTTACACGTTACAACGTAATACCATATAACGTTATACATGGTAATAGTAAATAACGTTATACGTTATAACGTAATACTATATAACGTTATACGTAGCATGGTAATAATAAATAACGTTATACGTTATAACGTAATGCTACACAACGTTGTACGTTATACCGTAATACCATATGACGTTATACGATATAAGGAAATGCTATAGTACGTTACACGTGATAACGTAATAATATATAACGTTATACGTTATAACGTAATACCATATGACGTTATACGTTATAACGTCATACCATATGACGTTACACGTTATGACGTAATACTATATAACGTTATACGTTATACCGTAATACCATATGACGTTATACGTTATGAGGAAATGCTATAGTACGTTATACGTTATAACGTAACACTGTATAACGTTATACGTTATTACGACATACCATACGACGTTATACGTTATAACGTAATACTATATAACGTTACACGTTGCAACGTAATACCATATAACGTTATACGTGACATGGAAATAGTAAATAACGTTATACGTTATAACGTAATGCTACATTACGTTATACGTTATAACGTAATACCATATGATGTTATACGTTATAACGTAATACTATATAACGTTATACGTTATAACGAAATACCATATGATGTTATACGTTATGAGGAAATGCTATAGTACGGTACACGGTATAACGTAATACTACATAACGTTATACGTTATAACGGAATACCATATGGCATTATACGTTATTATGGAATGCTATAGTACGTTACACGTTATAACGTAACACTGTATAACGTTATACGTTATAACGTAATACCATATGACGATATACGTTATGACGTAATACCATATGACGTTACACGTTATGACGTAATAATATATAACGTTATACGTAACATGGTAATAGTAAATAACGTTATACGTTATAACGTAATGCTACAAAACGTTATACGTTATAACGTAACAGCATATAACGTTATACGTTATAACGTAATACTATATAACGTTATATGTTATAACGTAATACCATATAACGTTATACGATATAACTTAACACCAGATGACGCTATACGTTATAAGTAAAAGCTATAGTACGTTACACGTTATAACGTAATACCATATAACGTTATACTTTAGAACGTAATAGCATATGACATTATACGCTATAACGTAATACCATATAACGTTATACGTTGTAACGTAATACAATATAACGTTATACGTTATAACGCAATACCATATGACGTTATACGTTGTAACGTAATACAATATAACGGTATACGTTATAACGTAATTCCATATGACATTATACGTTAAAACGTATTACTATATAACGTTATAGGTTATAACGTAATACTATATAACGCTATACGTTATAACGAAATGCCATAGTACGTTATACGTTATAACGTAATACCACATAACGTTATACGACATAACATAATACTATATAACGTTATACGTTATAACGCAATACCATATAACGTTATACGTTATAACGTAATACTATATAACGTTATACGTTAGAACGTAATACCATATGACGTTATACGTTATGAGGAAATGCTATAGTACGTTACACGTTATAACGAAGTGCTATATAACGTTATACGTTATAACGTAATACCTTATGACGTTATACGTTATAACGTAATACCATATGGCGTTATACGTTATAACGTAATACTATATAACGTTATACGTTATAACGTAATACCATATGACGTTATACATTATGAGGAAATGCTATAGTAAGTTACACGTTATAACGTAATACTATATAACGTTATACATTATAACGTAATACCATATAACGGTATACGTTATAACGTAATACTATATATCGTTATACGTTATAACGTAATACCATATGACGTTATACGTTATAACGTAATACTATATAACGTTATACGTAACATGGTAATAGTAAATAACGTTATACGTTATAACGTAATGCTATATAACGTTATACGTTAGATCGTAATACCATATGACGTTATACGTTATGAGGAAATGCTATAGTACGTTACACGTTATAACGTAATACCATATGATGTTATGCGTTATAACGTAATACTATATAACGTTATACGTAACATGGTAATAGTAAATAACGTTATACGTTATAACGTAATGCTACACAATGTTGTACGTTATAACGTAATACCATATAACTTTATACGTTATAACGTAATGCTATATAACGATATACGTTATAACGTGATACCACATAACGTTATACGTTATAACGTAATACTATATAACGTTATACGTTAGAACGTAATACCACATAACGTTATACGATATAACTTAACACCAGATGACGCTATACGTTATAAGTAAACGCTATAGTACGTTACACGTTATAACGTAATAACATATAACGTTATACTTTAGAACGTAATAGCATATGACATTATACGCTATAACGTAATACCATATAACGTTATACGTTGTAACGTAATACAATATAACGTTATACGTTATAACGTAATACCATATGACGCTATACGTTATAACGTATTACTATATAACGTTATAGGTTATAACGTAATACCATATGACGTTATACGTTAAAACGTAATACTATATAACGTTATAGGTTATAACGTAATACTACATAACGTTGTACGTTATAACGTAACACCATATAACGTTATACTTTAGAACGTAATAGCATATGACATTATACGCTATAACGTAATACCATATAACGTTATACGTTGTAACGTAATACAATATAACGTTATACGTTATAACGCAATACCATATGACGTTATACGTTGTAACGTAATACAATATAACGGTATACGTTATAACGTAATTCCATATGACATTATACGTTAAAACGTATTACTATATAACGTTATAGGTTATAACGTAATACGATATAACGCTATATGTTATAACGAAATGCCATAGTACGTTATACGTTATAACGTAATACCATATGACGTTATACGTTATAACGTAATACTATATAACGTTATACGTAACATGGTAATAGTAAATAACGTTATACGTTATAACGTAATGCTACACAACGTTGTACGTTATAACGTAATACCATATGACGTTATACGTCATAACGTAATACTATATAACGTTATACGTTATAACTTAATACCATATGACGTTATACATTATGAGGAAATGCTATAGTAAGTTACACGTTATAACGTAATACTATATAACGTTATACATTATAACGTAATACCATATAACGTTATACGTTATAACGTAATACTATATAACGTTACACGTTACAACGTAATACCATATAACGTTATACATGGTAATAGTAAATAACGTTATACGCTTTAACGTAATGCTACATTACGTTATACGTTATAACGTAATACCATATGACGTTATACGTTATAAAGAAATGCTATAGTACGTTACACGTTATAACGTAGTACTATATATCGTTATAAGTTATAACGTAATACCATATGACGTTATACGTTAAAACGTATTACTATATAACGTTATAGGTTATAACGTAATGCTACATAACGTTGTACGTTAAAACGTAATACTATATAATGTTATAGATTATAACGTAATACTATATAACGTTATACGTTATAACATAATGCCATATAACGTTATACGTTGTAACGTAATGCTATATAACGTTACACGTTACAACGTAATACCATATAAGGTTACACGTTATAACGCAATACCATATAACGTTATACGTTGTAACGTAATGCTATATAACGTTACACGTTACAACGCAATACCATATGACGTTATACGTTATAAGGAAAGGCCGTAGTACGTTACACGTTATAACGTGATACCATATGACGTTATACGTTATAAAGAAATGCTACAATACGTTACACGTTATATCGTAATACTATATAACGTCATAAGTTATAACGTAATACCTTATGACGTTATACGTTATAACGTAATACCATATAACGTTATACGACATAACGTAATACTATATAACGTTATACATTATAACGTAATACCACATAACGTTATACGTTATAACGTAATACCATATGACGTTATACGTTATGAGGAAATGCTATAGTACGGTACACGGTGTAACGTAATACTATATAACGTTATACGTTATAACGTAATACCATATGACGTTATACGTTATGAGGAAATGCTATAGTACGGTACACGGTGTAACGTAATACTATATAACGTTATATGTTATAACTTAATACCATATGATGTTATACGTTATAACGTCGTACCATATGATGTTATGCGTTATAACGTAATACTATATAACGTTATACGTAACATGGTAATAGTAAATAACGTTATACGTTATAACGTAATGCTACACAACGTTGTACGTTATAACGTAACACCATATAACGTTATACGTTATAACGTAATACTATATAACGTTATATGTTATAACGTAATACCATATAACGTTTTACGATATAACTTAACACCAGATGACGCTATACGTTATAAGTAAACGCTATAGTACGTTACACGTTATAACGTAATACCATATAACGTTATACTTTAGAACGTAATAGCATATGACATTATACGCTATAACGTAATACCATATAACGTTATTCGTTGTAACGTAATACAATATAACGTTATACGTTATAACGCAATACCATATGACGTTATACGTTGTAACGTAATACAATATAACGGTATACGTTATAACGTAATTCCATATGACATTATACGTTAAAACGTATTACTATATAACGTTATAGGTTATAACGTAATACTATATAACACTATATGTTATAACGAAATGCCATAGTACGTTATACGTTATAACGTAATACCATATGACGTTATACGTTATAACGTAATACTATATAACGTTATACGTAACATGGTAATAGTAAATAACGTTATACGTTATAACGTAATGCTACACAACGTTGTACGTTATAACGTAATACCGGATAACTTTATACGTTATAACGTAATGCTATATAACGTTATACGTTCTAACGTGATACTATATAACGTTATACGTTAGATCGTAATACCATATGAGGTTATACGTTATGAGGAAATGCTATAGTACGTTACACGTTATAACGAAGTGCTATATAACGTTATACGTTATAACGTAATACCTTATGACGTTATACGTTATAACGTAATACCATATGACGTTATACGTTATAACGTAATACTATATAACGTTATACGTTATAACTTAATACCAGATGACGCTATACGTTATAAGTAAACGCTATAGTACGTTACACGTTATAGCGTAATACCATATGATGTTATGCGTTATAACGTAATACTATATAACGTTATACGTAACATGGTAATAGTAAATAACGTTATACGTTATAACGTAATGCTACACAACGTTGTACGTTATAACGCAATACCATATGACGTTATACGTTGTAACGTAATACAATATAACGGTATACGTTATAACGTAATTCCATATGACATTATACGTTAAAACGTATTACTATATAACGTTATAGGTTATAACGTAATACTATATAACGCTATATGTTATAACGAAATGCCATAGTACGTTATACGTTATAACGTAATACCATATGACGTTATACGTTATAACGTAATACTATATAACGTTATACGTAACATGGTAATAGTAAATAACGTTATACGTTATAACGTAATGCTACACAACGTTGTACGTTATAACGTAATACCATATAACTTTATACGTTATAACGTAATGCTATATAACGTTATACGTTCTAACGTGATACCACATAACGTTATACGTTATAACGTAATACTATATAACGTTATACGTTAGATCGTAATACCATATGACGTTATACGTTATGAGGAAATGCTATAGTACGTTACACGTTATAACGAAGTGCTATATAACGTTATACGTTATAACGTAATACCTTATGACGTTATACGTTATAACGTAATACCATATGACGTTATACGTCATAACGTAATACTATATAACGTTATACGTTATCACTTAATACCATATGACGTTATACATTATGAGGAAATGCTATAGTAAGTTACACGTTATAACGTAATACTATATAACGTTATACATTATAACGTAATACCATATAACGTTATACGTTATAACGTAATACTATATAACGTTACACGTTACAACGTAATACCATATAACGTTATACATGGTAATAGTAAATAACGTTATACGCTATAACGTAATGCTACATTACGTTATACGTTATAACGTAATACCATATGACGTTATACGTTATAACGTAATACCATATAACGTTTTACGTTATAACGTAATACTATATAACGTTATATATTATAACGTAATACCACATAACGTTATACGATATAACTTAACACCAGATGACGCTATACGTTATAAGTAAACGCTATAGTACGTTACACGTTATAACGTAATACCATATGATGTTATGCGTTATAACGTAATACTATATAACGTTATACGTAACATGGTAATAGTAAATAACGTTATACGTTATAACGTAATGCTACACAATGTTGTACGTTATAACGTAATACCATATAACTTTATACGTTATAACGTAATGCTATATAACGATATACGTTATAACGTGATACCACATAACGTTATACGTTATAACGTAATACTATATAACGTTATAGGTTATAACGTAATACTATATAACGTTATACGCTATAACATAATGCCATATAACGTTATACGACATAACGTAATACTATATAACGTTATACGTCATAACGTAATACCATATGACGTTATACGTTATAAAGAAATGCTATAGTACGTTACACGTTATAACGTAGTACTATATATCGTTATAAGTTATAACGTAATACCATATGACGTTATACGTTAAAACGTATTACTATATAACGTTATAGGTTATAACGTAATGCTACATAACGTTGTACGTTAAAACGTAATACTATATAATGTTATAGATTATAACGTAATACTATATAACGTTATACGTTATAACATAATGCCATATAACGTTATACGTTGTAACGTAATGCTATATAACGTTACACGTTACAACGTAATACCATATAAGGTTACACGTTATAACGCAATACCATATAACGTTATACGTTGTAACGTAATGCTATATAACGTTACACGTTACAACGCAATACCATATGACGTTATACGTTATAAGGAAATGCCATAGTACGTTACACGTTATAACGTGATACCATATGACGTTATACGTTATAAAGAAATGCTACAATACGTTACACGTTATATCGTAATACTATATAACGTCATAAGTTATAACGTAATACCTTATGACGTTATACGTTATAACGTAATACCATATAACGTTATACGACATAACGTAATACTATATAACGTTATACATTATAACGTAATACCACATAACGTTATACGTTATAACGTAATACCATATGACGTTATACGTTATGAGGAAATGCTATAGTACGGTACACGGTGTAACGTAATACTATATAACGTTATACGTTATAACGTAATACCATATGACGTTATACGTTATGAGGAAATGCTATAGTACGGTACACGGTGTAACGTAATACTATATAACGTTATATGTTATAACTTAATACCATATGATGTTATACGTTATAACGTCGTACCATATGATGTTATGCGTTATAACGTAATACTATATAACGTTATACGTAACATGGTAATAGTAAATAACGTTATACGTTATAACGTATTGTTACACAACGTTGTACGTTATAACGTTCACCATATAACGTTATACGTTATAACGTAATACTATATAACGTTATATGTTATAACGTAATACCATATAACGTTTTACGATATAACTTAACACCAGATGACGCTATACGTTATAAGTAAACGCTATAGTACGTTACACGTTATAACGTAATACCATATAACGTTATACTTTAGAACGTAATAGCATATGACATTATACGCTATAACGTAATACCATATAACGTTATACGTTGTAACGTAATACAATATAACGTTATACGTTATAACGCAATACCATATGACGTTATACGTTGTAACGTAATACAATATAACGGTATACGTTATAACGTAATACTATATAACGTTATACGTAACATGGTAATAGTAAATAACGTTATACGTTATAACGTAATGCTACACAACGTTGTACGTTATAACGTAATACCATATAACTTTATACGTTATAACGTAATGCTATATAACGTTATACGTTCTAACGTGATACTATATAACGTTATACGTTAGATCGTAATACCATATGAGGTTATACGTTATGAGGAAATGCTATAGTACGTTACACGTTATAACGAAGTGCTATATAACGTTATACGTTATAACGTAATACCTTATGACGTTATACGTTATAACGTAATACCATATGACGTTATACGTTATAACGTAATACTATATAACGTTATACGTTATAACTTAATACCATATGACGTTATACATTATGAGGAAATGCTATAGTAAGTTACACGTTATAACGTAATACTATATAACGTTATACATTATAACGTAATACCATATAACGTTATACGTTATAACGTAATACTATATAACGTTACACGTTACAACGTAATACCATATAACGTTATACATGGTAATAGTAAATAACGTTATACGCTATAACGTAATGCTACATTACGTTATACGTTATAACGTAATACCATATGACGTTATACGTTATAACGTAATACCATATAACGTTTTACGTTATAACGTAATACTATATAACGTTATATATTATAACGTAATACCACATAACGTTATACGATATAACTTAACACCAGATGACGCTATACGTTATAAGTAAACGCTATAGTACGTTACACGTTATAACGTAATACCATATGATGTTATGCGTTATAACGTAATACTATATAACGTTATACGTAACATGGTAATAGTAAATAACGTTATACGTTATAACGTAATGCTACACAATGTTGTACGTTATAACGTAATACCATATAACTTTATACGTTATAACGTAATGCTATATAACGATATACGTTATAACGTGATACCACATAACGTTATACGTTATAACGTAATACTATATAACGTTATACGTTAGAACGTAATACCACATAACGTTATACGATATAACTTAACACCAGATGACGCTATACGTTATAAGTAAACGCTATAGTACGTTACACGTTATAACGTAATACCATATAACGTTATACTTTAGAACGTAATAGCATATGACATTATACGCTATAACGTAATACCATATAACGTTATACGTTGTAACGTAATACAATATAACGTTATACGTTATAACGTAATACCATATGACGTTATACGTTATAACGTATTACTATATAACGTTATAGGTTATAACGTAATGCTACATAACGTTGTACGTTAAAACGTAATACTATGTAACGTTATAGGTTATAACGTAATACTATATAACGTTATACGTTATAACATAATGCCATATAACGTTATACGACATAACGTAATACTATATAACGTTATACGTCATAACCTAATACCATATGACGTTATACGTTATAAAGAAATGCTATAGTACGTTACACGTCATAACGTAGTACTATATATCGTTATAAGTTATAACGTAATACCATATGACGTTATACGTTAAAACGTATTACTATATAACGTTATAGGTTATAACGTAATGCTACATAACGTTGTACGTTAAAACGTAATACTATATAATGTTATAGGTTATAACGTAATACTATATAACGTTATACGTTATAACATAATGCCATATAACGTTATACGTTGTAACGTAATGCTATATAACGTTACACGTTACAACGTAATACCATATAAGGTTACACGTTATAACGCAATACCATATAACGTTATATGTTGTAACGTAATGCTATATAACGTTACACGTTACAACGCAATACCATATGACGTTATACGTTATAAGGAAATGCCATAGTACGTTACACGTTATAACGTGATACCATATGACGTTATACGTTATAAAGAAATGCTACAATACGTTACACGTTATATCGTGATACTATATAACGTCATAAGTTATAACGTAATACCTTATGACGTTATACGTTATAACGTAATACCACATAACGTTATACGATATAACTTAACACCAGATGACGCTATACGTTATAAGTAAACGCTATAGTACGTTACACGTTATAACGTAATACCATATGATGTTATGCGTTATAACGTAATACTATATAACGTTATACGTAACATGGTAATAGTAAATAACGTTATACGTTATAACGTAATGCTACACAATGTTGTACGTTATAACGTAATACCATATAACTTTATACGTTATAACGTAATGCTATATAACGATATACGTTATAACGTGATACCACATAACGTTATACGTTATAACGTAATACTATATAACGTTATACGTTAGAACGTAATACCACATAACGTTATACGATATAACTTAACACCAGATGACGCTATACGTTATAAGTAAACGCTATAGTACGTTACACGTTATAACGTAATACCATATAACGTTATACTTTAGAACGTAATAGCATATGACATTATACGCTATAACGTAATACCATATAACGTTATACGTTGTAACGTAATACAATATAACGTTATACGTTATAACGTAATACCATATGACGTTATACGTTATAACGTATTACTATATAACGTTATAGGTTATAACGTAATGCTACATAACGTTGTACGTTAAAACGTAATACTATGTAACGTTATAGGTTATAACGTAATACTATATAACGTTATACGTTATAACATAATGCCATATAACGTTATACGACATAACGTAATACTATATAACGTTATACGTCATAACCTAATACCATATGACGTTATACGTTATAAAGAAATGCTATAGTACGTTACACGTTATAACGTAGTACTATATATCGTTATAAGTTATAACGTAATACCATATGACGTTATACGTTAAAACGTATTACTATATAACGTTATAGGGTATAACGTAATGCTACATAACGTTGTACGTTAAAACGTAATACTATATAATGTTATAGGTTATAACGTAATACTATATAACGTTATACGTTATAACATAATGCCATATAACGTTATACGTTGTAACGTAATGCTATATAACGTTACACGTTACAACGTAATACCATATAACGTTATACATGGTAATAGTAAATAACGTTATACGCTATAACGTAATGCTACATTACGTTATACGTTATAACGTAATACCATATGACGTTATACGTTATAACGTAATACCATATAACGTTTTACGTTATAACGTAATACTATATAACGTTATATATTATAACGTAATACCACATAACGTTATACGATATAACTTAACACCAGATGACGCTATACGTTATAAGTAAACGCTATAGTACGTTACACGTTATAACGTAATACCATATGATGTTATGCGTTATAACGTAATACTATATAACGTTATACGTAACATGGTAATAGTAAATAACGTTATACGTTATAACGTAATGCTACACAATGTTGTACGTTATAACGTAATACCATATAACTTTATACGTTATAACGTAATGCTATATAACGATATACGTTATAACGTGATACCACATAACGTTATACGTTATAACGTAATACTATATAACGTTATACGTTAGAACGTAATACCACATAACGTTATACGATATAACTTAACACCAGATGACGCTATACGTTATAAGTAAACGCTATAGTACGTTACACGTTATAACGTAATAACATATAACGTTATACTTTAGAACGTAATAGCATATGACATTATACGCTATAACGTAATACCATATAACGTTATACGTTGTAACGTAATACAATATAACGTTATACGTTATAACGTAATACCATATGACGTTATACGTTATAACGTATTACTATATAACGTTATAGGTTATAACGTAATGCTACATAACGTTGTACGTTAAAACGTAATACTATATAACGTTATAGGTTATAACGTAATACTATATAACGTTATACGCTATAACATAATGCCATATAACGTTATACGACATAACGTAATACTATATAACGTTATACGTCATAACGTAATACCATATGACGTTATACGTTATAAAGAAATGCTATAGTACGTTACACGTTATAACGTAGTACTATATATCGTTATAAGTTATAACGTAATACCATATGACGTTATACGTTAAAACGTATTACTATATAACGTTATAGGTTATAACGTAATGCTACATAACGTTGTACGTTAAAACGTAATACTATATAATGTTATAGATTATAACGTAATACTATATAACGTTATACGTTATAACATAATGCCATATAACGTTATACGTTGTAACGTAATGCTATATAACGTTACACGTTACAACGTAATACCATATAAGGTTACACGTTATAACGCAATACCATATAACGTTATACGTTGTAACGTAATGCTATATAACGTTACACGTTACAACGCAATACCATATGACGTTATACGTTATAAGGAAATGCCATAGTACGTTACACGTTATAACGTGATACCATATGACGTTATACGTTATAAAGAAATGCTACAATACGTTACACGTTATATCGTAATACTATATAACGTCATAAGTTATAACGTAATACCTTATGACGTTATACGTTATAACGTAATACCATATAACGTTATACGACATAACGTAATACTATATAACGTTATACATTATAACGTAATACCACATAACGTTATACGTTATAACGTAATACCATATGACGTTATACGTTATAACGTAATACTATATAACGTTATATGTTATAACGTAATACCATATAACGTTATACGTTATAACGTAATACTATATAACGTTATACGTTAGAACGTAATACCATATGACGTTATACGTTATGAGGAAATGCTATAGTACGTTACACGTTATAATGTAATACTATATAACGTTATATGTTATAACTTAATACCATATGATGTTATACGTTATAACGTCGTACCATATGATGTTATGCGTTATAACGTAATACTATATAACGTTATACGTAACATGGTAATAGTAAATAACGTTATACGTTATAACGTAATGCTACACAACGTTGTACGTTATAACGTAATACCATATAACTTTATACGTTATAACGTAATGCTACATAACGTTGTACGTTAAAACGTAATACTATATAATGTTATAGATTATAACGTAATACTATATAACGTTATACGTTATAACATAATGCCATATAACGTTATACGTTGTAACGTAATGCTATATAACGTTACACGTTACAACGTAATACCATATAAGGTTACACGTTATAACGCAATACCATATAACGTTATACGTTGTAACGTAATACTATATAACGTTATACGTAACATGGTAATAGTAAATAACGTTATACGTTATAACGTAATGCTACACAACGTTGTACGTTATAACGTAATACCATATAACTTTATACGTTATAACGTAATGCTATATAACGTTATACGTTCTAACGTGATACCACATAACGTTATACGTTATAACGTAATACTATATAACGTTATACGTTATAACATAATGCCATATAACGTTATACGTTGTAACGTAATGCTATATAACGTTACACGTTACAACGTAATACCATATAACGTTATACATGGTAATAGTAAATAACGTTATACGCTATAACGTAATGCTACATTACGTTATACGTTATAACGTAATACCATATGACGTTATACGTTATAACGTAATACCATATAACGTTTTACGTTATAACGTAATACTATATAACGTTATATATTATAACGTAATACCACATAACGTTATACGATATAACTTAACACCAGATGACGCTATACGTTATAAGTAAACGCTATAGTACGTTACACGTTATAACGTAATACCATATGATGTTATGCGTTATAACGTAATACTATATAACGTTATACGTAACATGGTAATAGTAAATAACGTTATACGTTATAACGTAATGCTACACAATGTTGTACGTTATAACGTAATACCATATAACTTTATACGTTATAACGTAATGCTATATAACGATATACGTTATAACGTGATACCACATAACGTTATACGTTATAACGTAATACTATATGACGTTATACGTTAGAACGTAATACCACATAACGTTATACGATATAACTTAACACCAGATGACGCTATACGTTATAAGTAAACGCTATAGTACGTTACACGTTATAACGTAATAACATATAACGTTATACTTTAGAACGTAATAGCATATGACATTATACGCTATAACGTAATACCATATAACGTTATACGTTGTAACGTAATACAATATAACGTTATACGTTATAACGTAATACCATATGACGTTATACGTTATAACGTATTACTATATAACGTTATAGGTTATAACGTAATGCTACATAACGTTGTACGTTAAAACGTAATACTATATAATGTTATAGGTTATAACGTAATACTATATAACGTTATACGTTATAACATAATGCCATATAACGTTATACGTTGTAACGTAATGCTATATAACGTTACACGTTACAACGTAATACCATATAAGGTTACACGTTATAACGCAATACCATATAACGTTATACGTTGTAACGTAATGCTATATAACGTTACACGTTACAACGCAATACCATATGACGTTATACGTTATAAGGAAATGCCATAGTACGTTACACGTTATAACGTGATACCATATGACGTTATACGTTATAAAGAAATGCTACAATACGTTACACGTTATATCGTAATACTATATAACGTCATAAGTTATAACGTAATACCTTATGACGTTATACGTTATAACGTAATGCCATATAACGTTATACGACATAACGTAATACTATATAACGTTATACATTATAACGTAATACCACATAACGTTATACGTTATAACGTAATACCATATGACGTTATACGTTATGAGGAAAGGCTATAGTACGGTACACGGTGTAACGTAATACTATATAACGTTATACGTTATAACGTAATACCATATGACGTTATACGTTATGAGGAAATGCTATAGTACGGTACACGGTGTAACGTAATACTATATAACGTTATATGTTATAACTTAATACCATATGATGTTATACGTTATAACGTCGTACCATATGATGTTATGCGTTATAACGTAATACTATATAACGTTATACGTAACATGGTAATAGTAAATAACGTTATACGTTATAACGTAATGCTACACAACGTTGTACGTTATAACGTAACACCATATAACGTTATACGTTATAACGTAATACTATATAACGTTATATGTTATAACGTAATACCATATAACGTTATACGTTATAACGTAATACTATATAACGTTATACGTTAGAACGTAATACCATATGACGTTATACGTTATGAGGAAATGCTATAGTACGTTACACGTTATAATGTAATACTATATAACGTTATATGTTATAACTTAATACCATATGATGTTATACGTTATAACGTCGTACTATATAACGTTATACGTAACATGGTAATAGTAAATAACGTTATACGTTATAACGTAATGCTACACAACGTTGTACGTTATAACGTAATACCATATAACTTTCTACGTTATAACGTAATGCTATATAACGTTATACGTTATAACGTGACACCACATAACGTTATACGTTATAACGTAATACTCTATAACGTTATACGTTAGAACGTAATACCATATAACGTTATACGTTATGAGGAAATGCTATAGTACGTTACACGTTATAACGAAGTACTATATAACGTTATACGTTATAGCGTAATACCTTATGACGTTATACGTTATAACGTAATACCATATGACGTTATACGTTATAACGTAATACTATATAACGTTATACGTTATAACGTAATACCATATAACGTTATACGTTATAACGTAATACCATATAACGTTATACGTTATAACGTAATACTATATAACGTAATACGTTATAACGTAATACCATATGACGTTATACGTTATAACGTAATACTATATAACGTTAGAGGTTATAACGTAATTCCATATGACATTATACGTTAAAACGTAATACTATATAACGTTATAGGTTATAACGTAATGCTACATAACGTTATACGTTAAAACGTAATACTATATAACGTTATAGGTTATAACGTAATACTATATAACGTTATACGTTATAAAGAAATGCTATAGTACGTTATACGTTATAACGTAATACCATATAACGTTATACGACATAACGCAATACTATATAACGTTACACGTTATAACGTAATACCATATGACGTTATACGTTATAAGGAAATGCCATAGTACGTTACACGTTATAATGTAATACTATATAACGTCATACGTTATAACGTAATACCATATGGCGTTATGCGTTATAACGTAATACTATATAACGTTATACGTAACATGGTAATAGTAAATGACGTTATACGTTATAACGTAATGCTACACAACGTTGTACGTTATAATGTAATACCATATAACTTTATACGTTATAACGTAATGCTATATAACGTTATACGTTCTAACGTGATACCACATAACGTTATACGTTATAACGTAATACTATATAACGTTATACGTTAGAACGTAATACCATATGACGTTATACGTTATGAGGAAATGCTATAGTACGTTACACGTTATAACGAAGTGCTATATAACGTTATACGTTATAACGTAATACCTTATGACGTTATACGTTATAACGTAATACCATATGGCGTTATACGTTATAACGTAATACTATATAACGTTATACGTTATAACGTAATACCATATGACGTTATACATTATGAGGAAATGCTATAGTAAGTTACACGTTATAACGTAATACTATATAACGTTATACATTATAACGTAATACCATATAACGTTATACGTTATAACGTAATACTATATATCGTTATACGTTATAACGTAATACCATATGACGTTATACGTTAAAACGTATTACTATATAACGTTATAGGTTATAACGTAATGCTACATAACGTTGTACGTTAAAACGTAATACTATATAATGTTATAGGTTATAACGTAATACTATATAACGTTATACGTTATAACATAATGCCATATAACGTTATACGTTGTACCGTAATGCTATATAACGTTACACGTTACAACGTAATACCATATAACGTTACACGTTATAACGCAATACCATATAACGTTATACGTTGTAACGTAATGCTATATAACGTTACACGTTACAACGTAATACCATATGACGTTATACGTTATAAGGAAATGCCATAGTACGTTACACGTTATAACGTGATACCATATGACGTTATACGTTATAAAGAAATGCTACAATACGTTACACGTTATATCGTAATACTATATAACGTCATAAGTTATAGCGTAATACCTTATGACGTTATACGTTATAACGTAATACCATATAACGTTATACGACATAACGTAATACTATATAACGTTATACATTATAACGTAATACCACATAACGTTATACGTTATAACATAATACCATATGACGTTATACGTTATGAGGAAATGCTATAGTACGGTACACGGTGTAACGTAATACTATATAACGTTATACGTTATAACGTAATACCATATGACGTTATACGTTATGAGGAAATGCTATAGTACGGTACACGGTGTAACGTAATACTATATAACGTTATATGTTATAACTTAATACCATATGATGTTATACGTTATAACGTAGTACCATATGATGTTATGCGTTATAACGTAATACTATATAACGTTATACGTAACATGGTAATAGTAAATAACGTTATACGTTATAACGTAATGCTACACAACGTTCTACGTTATAACGTAATACCATATAACTTTATACGTTATAACGTAATGCTATATAACGTTATACGTTATAACGTGACACCACATAACGTTATACGTTATAACGTAATACTCTATAACGTTATACGTTAGAACGTAATACCATATGACGTTATACGTTATGAGGAAATGCTATAGTACGTTACACGTTATAAGGAAGTGCTATATAACGTTATACGTTATAACGTAATACCTTATGACGTTATACGTTATAACGTAATACCATATGGCGTTATACGTTATAACGTAATACTATATAACGTTATACGTTATAACGTAATACCATATGACGTTATACATTATGAGGAAATGCTATAGTAAGTTACACGTTATAACGTAATACTATATAACGTTATACATTATAACGTAATACCATATAACGTTATACGTTATAACGTAATACTATATATCGTTATACGTTATAACGTAATACTATATGACGTTATACGTTATAATGTAGTACTATATAACGTTATACGTAACATGGTAATAGTAAATAACGTTATACGTTATAACGTAATGCTACACAACGTTGTACGTTATAACGTAATACCATATAACTTTATACGTTATAACGTAATGCTATATAACGTTATACGTTCTAACGTGATACCACATAACGTTATAGGTTATAACGTAATACTATATAACGTTATACGTTATAACTTAAAACCATATGACGTCATGCGTTATAGGGAAATGATACAGTACGTTACACGTTATAACGTAATACTATATAACGTTATACGTTATAACGTAATACCATATGACGTTATACGATATAACGTAATACCATATGACGTTATACGTTATAGCTTAATACCATATAACGTTATACGTTATAACGTAATACCATATAGCGTTATACGTTATAACGTAATACTATATAACGCTATACGTTATAAAGAAATGCTATAGTACGTTATACGTTATAACGTAATACCATATGATGTTATACGACATAACGTAATACTATATAACGTTATACGTTATAACGTAATACCATATGACGTTATACGTTATAAGGAAATGCTATAGTACGTTACACGCTATAACGGAATACCATATGACGTTATACGTTATAACGTAATATTACATAACGTTATACGTTATAACGTAATACCATATGACGTCATGCGTTATGTCGTAATACCAAATGACGTTATACGTTAGAAGGAAATGCTATAGTGCGTTACACGTTATAACGTAATACTATGTAACGTTACACGTTATAGCGTAATACTATATAACGTTATAGGTTATAACGTAATACTATATGACGTTATACGTTATAACGTAATACCATATGACGTTATACGTTATAAGGAAATCCCATAGTACGTTACACGTTATAATGTAATACTATATAACGTCATACGTTATAACGTAATACCATCTGACGTTAGATGTTATAACGCAATACCACATAACGCTATATGTTGTAACGTAATGCTATATAACGCTATACGTTATAACGTAATACCTTATGACGTTATACGTTATAACGTAATACCATATAACGTTATACGACATATCGTAATACTATATAACGTTATACGTTATAAAGTAATACCATATGACGTTATACGCTATAGGGAAATGCTATAGTACGTTACACGTTATAACGTAATACTATATAACGTTATACGTTGTAACGTAATACTATATAACGTTATACGTTGTAACGTAATACTACATATCGTTATAAGTCATAACGTAAAAACATATGACGTTATGCGCTATAGGGAAATGCTATAGTACGTTACACGTTATAACGTAATACTGTATAACGTTATACGTTTTAACGTAATACCATATGACGTTATACGTTATAACGTAATACTATATAACGTTATACGTAACGTGGTAGTAGTAAATAACGTTATACGATATAACGTAAAGCAACATAGCTTTATACGTTACAACGTAATGCCATATAACGTTATACGTAATAACGTCATACTATATAGCGTTTTACGTTATAACGTAATACCATATGACGTTATACATTATAACGTAATACTTCATAACGTTATACGTTAGAACGTAATACCATATAACGTTATGCGTTATAACGTAATACCATATAGCGTTACACGTTATAACGTAATACTATATAACGTTATACGTTATAACGTAATACCATATGATGTTATACGTTATAACGTAATACCATATAACGTTATACGACATATCGTAATACTATATAACGTTGTACTTTATAACGTAATACCATATGACGTTATACGCTATAGGGAAATGGTATAGTACGTTACACGTTATAACGTAATACTATATAACCGCATACGTTATAACGTAGTACCATATGACGTCATACGTTATAGGGAAATGATACAGTACGGTACACGTTATAACATAATACTATATAGCGTTATACGTTATAACATAATACCATATAACGTTATACGTTGTAACGTAATACTATATAACGTTATACGTTGTAGCGTAATACTACACAATGTTATAAGTTATAACGTAATACCATTTGACGTTATGCGCTATAGGGAAATGCTATAGTACGTTACACGTTATAACGTAATACTATGTAACGTTATACGTTTTAAAGTAATACCATATGACGTTATACGTTCTAACGTAATACTATATAACGTTGTACGTAACGTTGTAGTAATAAATAACGTTATACGTTATAACGTAAAGCAATATAACTTTATACGTTACAACGTAATACCATATAAAGTGATACGTAATAACGTCATACTATATAACGTTACACGTTATAACGTAATACCAAATGACGTTGTACGTTATAAGGAAATGCTATATAACGTTATACGTTATAACGTAATACCATATACGTTATACGTTATAAGGAAATGCTATAGTACGTTACACCTTATAACGTAATACTATATAACGTTGTACGTTATAACGTAATACCATATGACGTTATACGTTATAACGTAATACTATATAACGTTATATGTAATATGGTAATAGTAAATAACGTTACACGTTATAACGTAATGCTGCAAAACGTTATAAGTTATAACGTAATACCACATAACGTTATACGCTATGACGTAATACTATATAACGTTATACGTTATCACGTAATACCATATGACGTTACACGTTATAACGTAATACTATATAACGTTATACGTTATAACTTAATGCCATATGACGTCATGCGTTATAGGGAAATGATACAGTACGTTACACGTTATAACGTAATACTATATAACGTTATACGTTATAACGTAATACCATATAACGTTATACGTTATAACGTAATACCATATAACGTTATACGTTATAACGTAATACTATATAACGTAATACGTTATAACGTAATACCATATGACGTTATACGTTATAACGTAATACTATATAACGTTAGAGGTTATAACGTAATTCCATATGACATTATACGTTAAAACGTAATACTATATAACGTTATAGGTTATAACGTAATGCTACATAACGTTATACGTTAAAACGTAATACTATATAACGTTATAGGTTATAACGTAATACTATATAACGTTATACGTTATAAAGAAATGCTATAGTACGTTATACGTTATAACGTAATACCATATAACGTTATACGACATAACGCAATACTATATAACGTTACACGTTATAACGTAATACCATATGACGTTATACGTTATAAGGAAATGCCATAGTACGTTACACGTTATAATGTAATACTATATAACGTCATACGTTATAACGTAATACCATATGGCGTTATGCGTTATAACGTAATACTATATAACGTTATACGTAACATGGTAATAGTAAATGACGTTATACGTTATAACGTAATGCTACACAACGTTGTACGTTATAATGTAATACCATATAACTTTATACGTTATAACGTAATGCTATATAACGTTATACGTTCTAACGTGATACCACATAACGTTATACGTTATAACGTAATACTATATAACGTTATACGTTAGAACGTAATACCATATGACGTTATACGTTATGAGGAAATGCTATAGTACGTTACACGTTATAACGAAGTGCTATAGAACGTTATACGTTATAACGTAATACCTTATGACGTTATACGTTATAACGTAATACCATATGGCGTTATACGTTATAACGTAATACTATATAACGTTATACGTTATAACGTAATACCATATGACGTTATACATTATGAGGAAATGCTATAGTAAGTTACACGTTATAACGTAATACTATATAACGTTATACATTATAACGTAATACCATATAACGTTATACGTTATAACGTAATACTATATATCGTTATACGTTATAACGTAATACCATATGACGTTATACGTTAAAACGTATTACTATATAACGTTATAGGTTATAACGTAATGCTACATAACGTTGTACGTTAAAACGTAATACTATATAATGTTATAGGTTATAACGTAATACTATATAACGTTATACGTTATAACATAATGCCATATAACGTTATACGTTGTACCGTAATGCTATATAACGTTACACGTTACAACGTAATACCATATAACGTTACACGTTATAACGCAATACCATATAACGTTATACGTTGTAACGTAATGCTATATAACGTTACACGTTACAACGTAATACCATATGACGTTATACGTTATAAGGAAATGCCATAGTACGTTACACGTTATAACGTGATACCATATGACGTTATACGTTATAAAGAAATGCTACAATACGTTACACGTTATATCGTAATACTATATAACGTCATAAGTTATAGCGTAATACCTTATGACGTTATACGTTATAACGTAATACCATATAACGTTATACGACATAACGTAATACTATATAACGTTATACATTATAACGTAATACCACATAACGTTATACGTTATAACATAATACCATATGACGTTATACGTTATGAGGAAATGCTATAGTACGGTACACGGTGTAACGTAATACTATATAACGTTATACGTTATAACGTAATACCATATGACGTTATACGTTATGAGGAAATGCTATAGTACGGTACACGGTGTAACGTAATACTATATAACGTTATATGTTATAACTTAATACCATATGATGTTATACGTTATAACGTAGTACCATATGATGTTATGCGTTATAACGTAATACTATATAACGTTATACGTAACATGGTAATAGTAAATAACGTTATACGTTATAACGTAATGCTACACAACGTTCTACGTTATAACGTAATACCATATAACTTTATACGTTATAACGTAATGCTATATAACGTTATACGTTATAACGTGACACCACATAACGTTATACGTTATAACGTAATACTCTATAACGTTATACGTTAGAACGTAATACCATATGACGTTATACGTTATGAGGAAATGCTATAGTACGTTACACGTTATAAGGAAGTGCTATATAACGTTATACGTTATAACGTAATACCTTATGACGTTATACGTTATAACGTAATACCATATGGCGTTATACGTTATAACGTAATACTATATAACGTTATACGTTATAACGTAATACCATATGACGTTATACATTATGAGGAAATGCTATAGTAAGTTACACGTTATAACGTAATACTATATAACGTTATACATTATAACGTAATCCCATATAACGTTATACGTTATAACGTAATACTATATATCGTTATACGTTATAACGTAATACTATATGACGTTATACGTTATAATGTAGTACTATATAACGTTATACGTAACATGGTAATATTAAATAACGTTATACGTTATAACGTAATGCTACACAACGTTGTACGTTATAACGTAATACCATATAACCTTATACGTTATAACGTAATGCTATATAACGTTATACGTTCTAACGTGATACCACATAACGTTATAGGTTATAACGTAATACTATATAACGTTATACGTTATAACTTAAAACCATATGACGTCATGCGTTATAGGGAAATGATACAGTACGTTACACGTTATAACGTAATACTATATAACGTTATACGTTATAACGTAATACCATATGACGTTATACGATATAACGTAATACCATATGACGTTATACGTTATAGCTTAATACCATATAACGTTATACGTTATAACGTAATACCATATGATGTTATACGACATAACGTAATACTATATAACGTTATACGTTATAACGTAATACCATATGACGTTATACGTTATAAGGAAATGCTATAGTACGTTACACGCTATAACGGAATACCATATGACGTTATACGTTATAACGTAATATTACATAACGTTATACGTTATAACGTAATACCATATGACGTCATGCGTTATGTCGTAATACCAAATGACGTTATACGTTAGAAGGAAATGCTATAGTGCGTTACACGTTATAACGTAATACTATGTAACGTTACACGTTATAGCGTAATACTATATAACGTTATAGGTTATAACGTAATACTATATGACGTTATACGTTATAACGTAATACCATATGACGTTATACGTTATAAGGAAATCCCATAGTACGTTACACGTTATAATGTAATACTATATAACGTCATACGTTATAACGTAATACCATCTGACGTTAGATGTTATAACGCAATACCACATAACGCTATATGTTGTAACGTAATGCTATATAACGCTATACGTTATAACGTAATACCTTATGACGTTATACGTTATAACGTAATACCATATAACGTTATACGACATATCGTAATACTATATAACGTTATACGTTATAAAGTAATACCATATGACGTTATACGCTATAGGGAAATGCTATAGTACGTTACACGTTATAACGTAATACTATATAACGTTATACGTTGTAACGTAATACTATATAACGTTATACGTTGTAACGTAATACTACATATCGTTATAAGTCATAACGTAAAAACATATGACGTTATGCGCTATAGGGAAATGCTATAGTACGTTACACGTTATAACGTAATACTGTATAACGTTATACGTTTTAACGTAATACCATATGACGTTATACGTTATAACGTAATACTATATAACGTTATACGTAACGTGGTAGTAGTAAATAACGTTATACGATATAACGTAAAGCAACATAGCTTTATACGTTACAACGTAATGCCATATAACGTTATACGTAATAACGTCATACTATATAGCGTTTTACGTTATAACGTAATACCATATGACGTTATACATTATAACGTAATACTTCATAACGTTATACGTTAGAACGTAATACCATATAACGTTATGCGTTATAACGTAATACCATATAGCGTTACACGTTATAACGTAATACTATATAACGTTATACGTTATAACGTAATACCATATGATGTTATACGTTATAACGTAATACCATATAACGTTATACGACATATCGTAATACTATATAACGTTGTACTTTATAACGTAATACCATATGACGTTATACGCTATAGGGAAATGGTATAGTACGTTACACGTTATAACGTAATACTATATAACCGCATACGTTATAACGTAGTACCATATGACGTCATACGTTATAGGGAAATGATACAGTACGGTACACGTTATAACATAATACTATATAGCGTTATACGTTATAACATAATACCATATAACGTTATACGTTGTAACGTAATACTATATAACGTTATACGTTGTAGCGTAATACTACACAATGTTATAAGTTATAACGTAATACCATTTGACGTTATGCGCTATAGGGAAATGCTATAGTACGTTACACGTTATAACGTAATACTATGTAACGTTATACGTTTTAAAGTAATACCATATGACGTTATACGTTCTAACGTAATACTATATAACGTTGTACGTAACGTCGTAGTAATAAATAACGTTATACGTTATAACGTAAAGCAATATAACTTTATACGTTACAACGTAATACCATATAAAGTGATACGTAATAACGTCATACTATATAACGTTACACGTTATAACGTAATACCAAATGACGTTGTACGTTATAAGGAAATGCTATATAACGTTATACGTTATAACGTAATACCATATACGTTATACGTTATAAGGAAATGCTATAGTACGTTACACCTTATAACGTAATACTATATAACGTTGTACGTTATAACGTAATACCATATGACGTTATACGTTATAACGTAATACTATATAACGTTATATGTAATATGGTAATAGTAAATAACGTTACACGTTATAACGTAATGCTGCAAAACGTTATAAGTTATAACGTAATACCACATAACGTTATACGCTATGACGTAATACTATATAACGTTATACGTTATCACGTAATACCATATGACGTTACACGTTATAACGTAATACTATATAACGTTATACGTTATAACTTAATGCCATATGACGTCATGCGTTATAGGGAAATGATACAGTACGTTACACGTTATAACGTAATACTATATAACGTTATACGTTATAACTTAATACCATATGACGTCATGCGTTATAGGGAAATGATACAGTACGTTACACGTTATAACGTAATACTATATAACGTTATACGTTATAACGTAATACCATATGACGTTATACGTTATAACGTAATACCACATGACGTTATACGACATAACGTAATACTATATAACGTTATACGTTATAACGTAATACCATATGACGTCATGCGTTATGTCGTAATACCATATGACGTTATACGTTATAAGGAAATGCTATAGTACGTTACACGTTATAACGTAATACTATATAACGTTACACGTTATAACGTAATACTATATAACGTTATACGTTATGAAGAAATGCTATAGTACGTTATACGTTATAACGTAATGCCATATGACGTTATAAGTTAGAAGGAAATGCTATAGTTCGTTACACGTTATAACGTAATACCACATGACGTTATACGACATAACGTAATACTATATAACGTTATACGTTATAACGTAATACCATATGACGTCATGCGTTATGTCGTAATACCATATGACGTTATACGTTATAAGTAAATGGTACAGTACGGTACACGTTATAACATAATACTATATAACGTTATACGTTATAACATAATACCATATAACGTTATACGTTGTATCGTGATACTATATAACGTTATACGTTGTAACGTAATACTACATAATGTTATACGTTATAACGTAATACCATATGACGTTATGCGCTATAGGGAAATGCTATAGTACGTTACACGTTGTAACGTAATACTATATAACGTTATACGTTTTAACGTAATACCATATGACGTTATTCGTTATAACGTAATACTATATAACGTTATACGTAACGTGGTAGTAGTAAATAACGTTATACGTTATAACGTAAAGCAATATAACTTTATGCGTTACAACGTAATACCATTAAACGTTATACGTTATAACGTAATACCATATGACGTCATGCGTTATGTCGTAATACCATATGACGTTATACGTTATAAGGAAATGCTATAGTACGTTACACGTTATAACGTAATACTATATAACGTTACACGCTATAACGTAATACGATATAACGTTATACGTTATAAAGAAATGCTATAGTACGTTATACGTTATAACGTAATACCATATGACGTTATACGACATAACGTAATACTATATAACGTTATACGTTATAACGTAATACCATATGACGTTATACGTTATAAGGAAATGCTATAGTACGTTACAAGTTACAACGTAATACTATATAACGTTATACGTAATAACGTCATACTATATAACGTTATACGTTATATCGTAATGCCATATGACGTTATACGTTATAACGTAATACTTCATAACGTTATACGTTATAACGTAATACCATATGACGTTATACGTTATAAAGCAATGCTATAGTACGTTACACGTTATAACGTGATACGATATAACGTTACACGTTATAGCGTACTACTATATAACGTTATACGTTATACGTTATAACGTAATACTTCATAACGTTATACGGTATACCGTAATACCATATAACGTTATACGTTATAACATAATGCTACATTACGTTATACGTTATAACGTAATGCTATATAACGTTATACTTTATAACGTAAAACCATATAAAGTTATACGTGATAAGGAAATGCCATAGTACGTTACACGTTATAACGTAATACCATATAACGTTACACGTTATAGCGTAATACTATATAACGTTATACGTTATAACGTAATACCATATGACGTTATACGTTATAACGTAATACTACATAACGTTATACGTTATAACGTAATACCATATAACGTTATACGTTATAACGTAATACCATATGACGTCATGCGTTATAGGGAAATGATACAGTACGTTACACGTTATAACGTAATACCATATAACGTTATACGTTATAACGTAATACCATATAACGTTACACGTTATAGCTTAATACTATATAACGTTATACGATATAACGTAATACTATATGACGTTATATTATAACGTAATATTATAACGTTATATTATAACGTAATACCATATAACGTTACACGTTATAGCGTAATACTATATAACGTCATACGATATAACGTAATACTATATGACGTTATACGTTATAACGTAATACCATATAACGTTACACGTTATAACGTAATACCATATGACGTTATACGTTATAAGAAAATGCTATAGTACGTTACACCTTATAACGTATACTATATAACGTTATACGTCATAACGTAATACTGTAATGCTATATAACGTTATACGTTATAACGTAATACCATATGACGTTATACGTTATAAGGCAATGCTATAGGACGTTACACGCTATAACGTAATACCATATGACGTTATACGTTATAACGTAATATTACATTACGTTATACGTTATAACGTAATACCATATGACGTCATGCGTTATACCGTAATACCATATGACGTTATACGTTATAAGGAAATGATACAGTACGGTACACGTTATAACATAATGCCATATAACGTTATACGTTATAACATAATACCATATAACGTTATACGTTGTAACGTAATACTATATAACGTTATACGTCATAGCGTAATACTATATAACGTCATACGTTATAAGGAAATGCTATAGTACGTTTGACGTTATAACGTAATACCATATAACATTACACGTTATAACGTAACACTACATAACGTTATACGTTATGACGTTATACCATATGACGTTCTACGTTATAAGGAAATGCTATAGTACGTTACACGTTATAACGTAATACTATATAACGTTATACTTAATAACGTCATACTATATAACGTTATACGTTATAACGTAATGCCATATGACGTTATAAGTTATAAGGAAATGCTATAGTTCGTTACACGTTATAACGTAATACCATATAACGTTATACGTAATAACGTCATACTATATAACGATATACGTTATAACGTAATGCCATATGACGTTATAAGTTATAAGGAAAGGCTATGGTTCGTTACACGTTATAACGTAATACCATATAACGTTACACGTTATAACGTAATACTATATAACGTTATACGTTATAACGTGATATTACATGACGTTATACGTTATAACGTAATACCATAAGACGTCATGCGTTATGTCGTAATACCATATGACGTTATACGTTATAAGGAAATGATACAGTACGGTACACGTTATAAGATAATACTATATAACGTTATACGTTATAACATAATACCATATAACGTTATACGTTGTAACGTGATACTATATAATGTTATACGTTGTAACGTAATACTACATAATGTTATACGTTATAACGTAATACCATATGACGTTATACGTTATAGGGAAATGCTATAGTACGTTACACGTTGTAACGTAATACTATATAACGTTATACGTTTTAACGTAAAACCATATGACGTTATTCGTTATAACGTAATACTATATAACGTTATACGTAACGTGGTAGTAGTAAATAACGTTATACGTTATAACGTAAAGCGATATAACTTTATACGTTACAACGTAATACAATATAACGTAATAGGTTATAACGTAATACCATATGACGTCATGCGTTATGTCGTAATACCATATGACGTTATACGTTATAAGGAAATGCTATAGTACGTTACACGTTATAACGTAATACCATATGACGTTATACGACATAACGTAATACTATATAACGTGTTACGTTATAACGTAATGCCATATGACGTTATAAGTTATAAGGAAATGCTATAGTACGTTACACGTTATAACGTAATACTGTATATCGTTATACGTTATGACGTAATACCATATTATGTTATACGTTCTAACGTAATACCTTATGACCTTATACGTTATAACGCAATACCATATAGCGTTATACGTCATAGCGTAATACTATATACCGTTATACGTTATAAGGAAATGCTATAGTACGTTAGACGTTATAACGTAATACCATATAAGATTACATGTTATAACGTAACACGACATAACGTTATACGTTATGACGTCATACCATATGACGTTCTACGTTATAAGGAAATGCTATAGTACGATACACGTTATAACGTAATACGACATAACGTTATACGTTATAATACGTTATACGTAATACCAACTGACGTTATGCGCTATAGGGAAATGCTATAGTATGTTACACGTTATAACGTAATACTATATAACGTTATAGGTTTTAACGTAATACCGTATGACGTTATACGTTATAACGTAATACTATATAACGTTATACGTAACGTGGTAGCAGTAAATCACGTTATACGTTATAACGTAAAGCAACATAACTTTATACGTTACAACGTAATGCCATATAACGTTATACGTAATAACGTCATACTATATAACGTGATACGTTATGACGTAATACCATATGACGTTATACGTTATAACGTAATACCATATAACGTTATACGACATATCGTAATACTATACAACGTTATACGTTATAACGTAACACCATATGACGTTATACATTATAACGTAATACCATATGACGTTACACGTTATAACGTAATACTATATAACGTTATACGTAACATGGTAATAGTACATGACGTTATACGTTATAACATAATGCTAAATTACGTTATACGTTATAACATAATACTATATAACGTTATACGTTATAACGTAATGCCATATGACGTTATAAGTTATAAGGAAATGCTATAGTACGTTACACGTTATAACGTAATACCATATAACGTTACACGTTATAGCGTAATACCATATGACGTTGTAAGTTATACGGAAATGCTATAGTACATTACACCTTATAACGTAATACTATATAACGTTGTACGTTATAAGGAAATGCTATAGTACGTTAGACGTTATAAGGTAATACCATATAACATGACACGTTATAACGTAGTACTATATAACGTTATACGTAACATGGTAATAGTAAATAACGTTATACGTTATGACGTCATACCATATGACGTTATACGTTATAAGGAAATGCTGTAGTACGTGACACCTTATAACGTAATACTATATAACGTTATACGTTATAACGGAAAGCTACAAAACCTTATACGTTATAACGTAATACCATATAGCGTTATACGTTATAACGTAATATCATATAACGTTATACGTTATAACGTAATACTATATAACGTTATCTGTTATAACGTAATACCATATGACGTTATACGTTATTAGGTAATGCTATAGTGCGTTACACGATATAACGTAATACTATATAACGTTACACGTTATAAAGTAATACTATATAACGTTATACGTTATAAAGAAATGCTATAGTACGTTATACGTTATAACGTAATACCATATGACGTTATACGTTATAAGGAAATGCTATAGGACGTTACACGCTATAACGTGATACCATATGACGTTATACGTTATAACGTAATATTACATAACGTTATTCGTTATAACGTAATACCATATGACGTCATGCGTTATATCGTAATACCATATGACGTTATACGTTATAAGGAAATGATACAGTACGGTACACGTTACAACATAATACTATATAACGTTATACGTTATGTCGTATTACCATATGAAGTTATACGTTATAAGGAAATGATACAGTACGGTACACGTTATAACATATTACTATATAACCTTATACATAACATGGTAATAGTAAATGACGTTATACGTTATAACATAATGCTGCATTACGTTATACGTTATAACATAATACTATATAACGTTATATGTAACATGGTAAAAGTAAATAACGTTATACGTTATAACGTAATGTTGCAAAACGTTATAAGTTATAACGTAATACCATATAACGTTATACGTTATAACGTAATACTATATAACGTTATACGTTATCACGTAATACCATATAACGTTACACGTTATAACGTAATACTATATAACGTTATACGTTATAACGTAATACCATATGACGTTATACGTTATAAGGAAATGCTATAGTACGTTAGACGTTACAACGTAATACCATATAAGATTACACGTTATAACGTAACACTACATAACGTTATACGTTATGACGTCATACCATATGACGTTCTACGTTATAAGGAAATGCTACAGTACGATACACGTTATAACGTAATACGACATAACGTCATACGTTATAATACGTTATACGTAATACGAACTGACGTTATGCGCTATAGCGAAATGCTATAGTACGTAACACGTTATAACGTAATACTATATAACGTTATAGGTTTTAACGAAATACCGTATGACGTTATACGTTATAACGTAATACTATATAACGTTATACGTAACGTGGTAGTAGTAAATAACGTTATTCGTTATAACGTAAAGCAACATAACTTTATACGTTACAACGTAATGCCATATAACGTTATACGTAATAACGTCATACTATATCGTTATACGTTATAACGTAATGCCATATGACGTTATAAGTTATAAGGAAATGCTATAGTACGTTACACGTTATATCGCAATACCATATGACGTTATACGTTATAACGTAATACCATATAACGTTACACGTTATAACGTAATACTATATAACGTTATACGTTATAACGTAATACAATATGACGTCATGCGTTATAGGGAAATGATACAGTACGTTACACGTTATAACGTAATACCATATAACGTTATACGTTATAACGTAATACCATATGACGTTATACGTTATAACGTAATGCCATATGACGTTATACGTTATAAGGAAATGCCATAGTACGTTACACGTTATAACGTAATACCATATAACGTTACACGTTATAGCGTAATACTATATAACGTTATACGTTATAACGTAATACCATATGACGTTATACGTTATAACGTAATACTACATAACGTTATACGTTATAACGTAATACCATATAACGTTATACGTTATAACGTAATACCATATAACGCTATACGTTATAACGTAATACCATATAACGTTACACGTTATAGCGTAATACTATATAACGTTATACGTTATAACGTAATACCATATGACGTTATACGTTATAACGTAATACTACATAACCTTATACGTTATAACCTAATTCCATATAACGTTATACGTTATAACGTAATACCATATGACGTTATACGTTATAAGGAAATGCTATAGGACGTTACACGCTATAACGTAATACCATATGACGTTATACGTTATAACGTAATATTACATAACGTTATACGTTATAACGTAATACCATATGACGTCATGCGTTATACCGTAATACCATATGACGTTATACGTTATAAGGAAATGATACAGTACGGTACACGTTATAACATAATACTATATAACGTTATACGTTATAACATAATACCATATAACGTTATACGTTATAACGTAATACTATATAACGTTATACGTTGTAGCGTAATACTACATAATGTTATACGTTATAACGTAATACCATATGACGTTATGCGCTATAGGGAAATGCTGTAGTACGTTACACGTTATAACGTAATACCATATAACGTTACACGTTATAACGTAATACGATATAACGTTATACGTTATAACATAATACCATATAACGTTATACGTGATAACATAATACCATATGACGTTATACGTTATAGGGAAATGCTATAGTACGTTACACCTTATAACGTAATACTATATATCGTTATACGTAACATGGTAATAGTAAATGACGTTATACGTTATAACATAATGCTGCATTACGTTATACGTTATAACGTAATACTATATAACGTTATATGTAACATGGTAATAGTAAATAACGTTATACGTTATAACGTAATGCTGCAAAACGTTATAAGTTATAACGTAATACCGTATAACGTTATACGTTATAACGTAATACTATATAACGTTATACGTTATCACGTAATACCATATAACGTTACACGTTATAACGTAATACTATATAACGTTATACGTTATAACGTAATACCATACGACGTTATACGTTATAAGGAAATGCTATAGTACTTTACACGTTATAACGTAATACTGTATATCGTTATACGTTATGACGTAATACCATATTATGTTATACGTTCTAACGTAATACATTATGACGTTATACGTTATAACGCAATACCTTATAGCGTTATACGTCATAGCGTAATACTATATAACGTCATACGTTATAAGGAAATGCTATAGTACGTTTGACGTTATAACGTAATACCATATAACATTACACGTTATAACGTAACACTACATAACGCTATACGTTATGACGTAATACCATATGACGTTATACGTTATAACGTAATACTACATAACGTTATACGTTATAACGTAATACCATATAAAGTTATACGTTATAACGTAACACCATATAACGTTATACGTTATAACGTAATACTATATAACGTTATACGTTATAACGTAATACTATATAGCGTTATACGACATTACTGAACACCATATGACGCTATAAGTTATAAGGAAATGCTATAGTACGTTTGACGTTATAACGTAATACCATATAACATTACACGTTATAACGTAACACCACATAACGTTATACGTTATGACGTAATACCATATGACGTTATACGTTATAACGTAATACTACATAACGTTATACGTTATAACGTAATACAATATGACGTCATGCGTTATAGGGAAATGATACAGTACGTTACACGTTATAACGTAATACCATATAACGTTATACGTTATAACGTAATACCATATGACGTTATACGTTATAACGTAATGCCGTATGACGTTATACGTTATAAGGAAATGCCATAGTACGTTACACGTTATAACGTAATACCATATAACGTTACACGTTATAGCGTAATACTATATAACGTTATACGTTATAACGTAATACCATATGACGTTATACGTTATAACGTAATACTACATAACGTTATACGTTATAACGTAATACCATATAACGTTATACGTTATAACGTAATACTATATAACGTTATACGTTATAACGTAATACCATATGACGTTATACGTTATAACGTAATACTACATAACGTTATACGTTATAACGTAATACCATATAACGTTATACGTTATAACGTAATACCATATAACGCTATACGTTATAACGTAATACCATATAACGTTACACGTTATAGCGTAATACTATATAACGTTATACGTCATAACGTAATACCATATGACGTTATACGTTATAACGTAATACTACATAACCTTATACGTTATAACCTAATTCCATATAACGTTATACGTTATAACGTAATACTATATAACGCTATACGTTATAACGTAATACCATATAACGTTACACGTTATAGCGTAATACTATATAACGTTATACGATATAACGTAATACTATATGACGTTATACGTTATATCGTAATACCATATAACGTTACACGTTATAGCGTAATACTATATAACGTTATACGATATAACGTAATACTATATGACGTTATACGTTATAACGTAATACCATATAACGTTACACGTTATAACGTAATACTATATAACGTTATACGTTATAAAGAAATGCTATAGTACGTTATACGTTATAGCGTAATACTATATAACGTTATACGATATAACGTAATACTATATGACGTTATACGTTATAACGTAATACCATATAACGTTACACGTTATAACGTAATACCATATGACGTTATACGTTATAAGGAAATGCTATAGGACGTTACACGCTATAACGTGATACCATATGACGTTATACGTTATAACGTAATATTACATAACGTTATTCGTTATAACGTAATACCATATGACGTCATGCGTTATATCGTAATACCATATGACGTTATACGTTATAAGGAAATGATACAGTACGGTACACGTTACAACATAATACTATATAACGTTATACGTTATAACATAATACCATATATCGTTATACGTTGCAACGTAATACTATATAACGTTATACGTTGTAGCGTAATACTACATAATGTTATACGTTATAACGTCATACCATATGACGTTATGCGCTATAGGGAAATGCTATAGTACGTTACACATTATAACGTAATACTATATAACGTTATACGTTTTAACGTAATACCATATGACGTTATTCGTTATAACGTAATACTATATAACGTTATATGTAACATGGTAATAGTAAATAACGTTATACGTTATAACGTAATGCTGCAAAACGTTATAAGTTATAACGTAATACCATATAACGTTATACGTTATAACGTAATACTATATAACGTTATACGTTATCACGTAATACCATATAACGTTACACGTTATAACGTAATACTATATAACGTTATACGTTATAAAGAAATGCTATAGTACGTTATACGTTATAACGTAATACCATATGACGTTATACGACATAACGTAATGCTATATAACGTTATACGTTATAACGTAATACCATATGACGTTATACGTTATAAGGAAATGCTATAGGACGTTACACGCTATAACGTAATACCATATGACGTTATACGTTATAACGTAATATTACATAACGTTATACGTTATAACGTAATACCATATGACGTCATGCGTTATACCGTAATACCATATGACGTTATACGTTATAAGGAAATGATACAGTACGGTACACGTTATAACATAATACTATATAACGTTACACGTTATAACATAATACCATATAACGTTATACGTTATAACGTAATACTATATAACGTTATACGTTGTAGCGTAATACTACATAATGTTATACGTTATAACGTAATACCATATGACGTTATGCGCTATAGGGAAATGCTGTAGTACGTTACACGTTATAACGTAATACCATATAACGTTACACGTTATAACGTAATACTATATAACGTTATACGTTATAACATAATACCATATAACGTTATACGTTATAACATAATACCATATGACGTTATACGTTATAGGGAAATGCTATAGTACGTTACACCTTATAACGTAATACTATATATCGTTATACGTAACATGGTAATAGTAAATGACGTTATACGTTATAACATAATGCTGCATTACGTTATACGTTATAACGTAATACTATATAACGTTATATGTAACATGGTAATAGTAAATAACGTTATACGACATAACTGAACACCATATGACGCTATAAGTTATAAGGAAATGCTATAGTACGTTACACGTTATAACGTAATACTATATAACCGCATACGTTATAACGTAGTACCATATGACGTCATACGTTATAGGGAAATGGTACAGTACGGTACACGTTATAACATAATACTATATAGCGTTATACGTTATAACATAATACCATATAACGTTATACGTTGTAACGTAATACTATATAACGTTATACGTTGTGACGTAATACTACACAATGTTATAAGTTATAACGTAATACCATTTGACGTTATGCGCTATAGGGAAATGCTATAGTACTTTACACGTTATAACGTAATACTGTATATCGTTATACGTTATGACGTAATACCATATTATGTTATACGTTCTAACGTAATACCTTATGACGTTATACGTTATAACGCAATACCTTATAGCGTTATACGTCATAACGTAATACCATATAACGTTACACGTTATAGCGTAATACTATATAACGTTATACGTTATAACGTAATACCATATGACGTTATACGTTATAACGTAATACTACATAACGTTATACGTTATAACGTAATACCATATAACGTTATACGTTATGACGTAATACCATATGACGTCATGCGTTATAGGGAAATGATACAGTACGTTACACGTTATAACGTAATACCATATAACGTTATACGTTATAACGTAATACCATATAACGTTACACGTTATAGCTTAATACTATATAACGTTATACGATATAACGTCATACTATATGACGTTATACGTTATAACGTAATACCATATAACGTTACACGTTATAGCGTAATACTATATAACGTCATACGATATAACGTAATACTATATGACGTTATACGTTATAACGTAATACCATATAACGTTACACGTTATAACGTAATACCATATGACGTTATACGTTATAAGGAAATGCTATAGTACGTTACACCTTATAACGTATACTATATAACGTTATACGTCATAACGTAATACTGTAATGCTATATAACGTTATACGTTATAACGTAATACCATATGACGTTATACGTTATAAGGAAATGCTATAGGACGTTACACGCTATAACGTAATACCATATGACGTTATACGTTATAACGTAATATTACATAACGTTATACGTTATAGCGTAATACCATATGACGTCATGCGTTATACCGTAATACCATATGACGTTATACGTTATAAGGAAATGATACAGTACGGTACACGTTATAACATAATACCATATAACGTTATACGTTATAACATAATACCATATAACGTTATACGTTGTAACGTAATACTATATAACATTATACGTTGTAGCGTAATACTACATAATGTTATACGTTATAACGTAATACCATATGACGTTATGTGCTATAGGGAAATCCTATAGTACGTTACACGTTATAACGTAATACCATATAACGTTACACGTTATAACGTAATACTATATAACGTTATACGTTATAACATAATACCATATAACGTTATACGTTATAACGTAATACCATATGACGTTATACGTTATAAGGAAATGCTATAGTACGTTACACCTTATAACGTAATACTATATAACGTTATACGTAACATGGTAATAGTAAATAACGTTATGCGTTATAACGTAATGCTGCAAAACGTTATAAGTTATAACGTAATACCATGTAACGTTATACGTTATAACGTAATACTATATAACGTTATACGTTATCACGTTATAACGTAATACTATATAACGTTATATGTTATAACGTAATACCATATGACGTTATACGTTATAAGGAAATGCTATAGGACGTTACACGCTATAACGTAATACCATATGACGTTATACGTTATAACGTAATATTACATAACGTTATACGTTATAACGTAATACCATATGACGTCATGCGTTATACCGCAATACCATATGACGTTATACGTTATAAGGAAATGATACAGTACGGTACACGTTATAACATAATACTATATAACGTTATACGTTATAACATAATACCATATAACGTTATACGTTATAACGTAATACTATATAACGTTATACGTTGTAGCGTAATACTACATAATGTTTTACGTTATAACGTAATACCATATGACGTTATGCGCTATAGGGAAATGCTGTAGTACGTTACACGTTATAACGTAATACCATATAACGTTACACGTTATAACGTAATACTATATAACGTTATACGTTATAACATAATACCATATAACGTTATACGTTATAACATAATACCATATGACGTTATACGTCATAGGGAAATGCTATAGTACGTTACACCTTATAACGTAATACTATATATCGTTATACGTAACATGGTAATAGTAAATGACGTTATACGTTATAACATAATGCTGCATTACGTTATACGTTATAACGTAATACTATATAACGTTATATGTAACATGGTAATAGTAAATAACGTTATACGTTATAACGTAATGCTGCAAAACGTTATAAGTTATAACGTAATACCGTATAACGTTATACGTTATAACGTAATACTATATAACGTTATACGTTATCACGTAATACCATATAACGTTACACGTTATAACGTAATACCATATAACGTTATACGTTATAACGTAATACCATATGACGTTATACGTTATTAGGTAATGCTATAGTGCGTTACACCTTATAACGTATACTATATAACGTTATACGTCATAACGTAATACTGTATAACGTTATACATTATAACGTAATACCATATGACGTTATACGTTATTAGGTAATGCTATAGTGCGTTACACGTTATAACGTAATACTGTATAACGTTACACGTTATAACGTAATACTATATAACGTTATACGTTATAAAGAAATGCTATAGTACGTTATACGTTATAGCGTAATACTATATAACGTTATACGATATAACGTAATACTATATGACGTTATACGTTATAACGTAATACCATATAACGTTACACGTTATAACGTAATACCATATGACGTTATACGTTATAAGGAAATGCTATAGGACGTTACACGCTATAACGTGATACCATATGACGTTATACGTTATAACGTAATATTACATAACGTTATTCGTTATAACGTAATACCATATGACGTCATGCGTTATATCGTAATACCATATGACGTTATACGTTATAAGGAAATGATACAGTACGGTACACGTTACAACATAATACTATATAACGTTATACGTTATAACATAATACCATATATCGTTATACGTTGCAACGTAATACTATATAACGTTATACGTTGTAGCGTAATACTACATAATGTTATACGTTATAACGTCATACCATATGACGTTATGCGCTATAGGGAAATGCTATAGTACGTTACACATTATAACGTAATACTATATAACGTTATACGTTTTAACGTAATACCATATGACGTTATTCGTTATAACGTAATACTATATAACGTTATATGTAACATGGTAATAGTAAATAACGTTATACGTTATAACGTAATGCTGCAAAACGTTATAAGTTATAACGTAATACCATATAACGTTATACGTTATAACGTAATACTATATAACGTTATACGTTATCACGTAATACCATATAACGTTACACGTTATAACGTAATACTATATAACGTTATACGTTATAAAGAAATGCTATAGTACGTTATACGTTATAACGTAATACCATATGACGTTATACGACATAACGTAATGCTATATAACGTTATACGTTATAACGTAATACCATATGACGTTATACGTTATAAGGAAATGCTATAGGACGTTACACGCTATAACGTAATACCATATGACGTTATACGTTATAACGTAATATTACATAACGTTATACGTTATAACGTAATACCATATGACGTCATGCGTTATACCGTAATACCATATGACGTTATACGTTATAAGGAAATGATACAGTACGGTACACGTTATAACATAATACTATATAACGTTATACGTTATAACATAATACCATATAACGTTATACGTTATAACGTAATACTATACAACGTTATACGTTGTAGCGTAATACTACATAATGTTATACGTTATAACGTAATACCATATGACGTTATGCGCTATAGGGAAATGCTGTAGTACGTTACACGTTATAACGTAATACCATATAACGTTACACGTTATAACGTAATACTATATAACGTTATACGTTATAACATAATACCATATAACGTTATACGTTATAACATAATACCATATGACGTTATACGTTATAGGGAAATGCTATAGTACGTTACACCTTATAACGTAATACTATATATCGTTATACGTAACATGGTAATAGTAAATGACGTTATACGTTATAACATAATGCTGCATTACGTTATACGTTATAACGTAATACTATATAACGTTATATGTAACATGGTAATAGTAAATAACGTTATACGTTATAACGTAATACCATATGACGTTATACGTTATAAAGAATAGCTATAGTACGTTACACGTTATAACGTAATACTATATAACGTTATACGACATAACTGAACACCATATGACGCTATAAGTTATAAGGAAGTGCTATAGTACGTTACACGTTATAACGTAATACTATATAACCGCATACGTTATAACGTAGTACCATATGACGTCATACGTTATAGGGAAATGATACAGTACGGTACACGTTATAACATAATACTATATAGCGTTATACGTTATAACATAATACCATATAACGTTATACGTTGTAACGTAATACTATATAACGTTATACGTTGTGACGTAATACTACACAATGTTATAAGTTATAACGTAATACCATTTGACGTTATGCGCTATAGGGAAATGCTATAGTACTTTACACGTTATAACGTAATACTGTATATCGTTATACGTTATGACGTAATACCATATTATGTTATACGTTCTAACGTAATACCTTATGACGTTATACGTTATAACGCAATACCTTATAGCGTTATACGTCATAACGTAATACCATATAACGTTACACGTTATAGCGTAATACTATATAACGTTATACGTTATAACGTAATACCATATGACGTTATACGTTATAACGTAATACTACATAACGTTATACGTTATAACGTAATACCATATAACGTTATACGTTATGACGTAATACCATATGACGTCATGCGTTATAGGGAAATGATACAGTACGTTACACGTTATAACGTAATACCATATAACGTTATACGTTATAACGTAATACCATATAACGTTACACGTTATAGCTTAATACTATATAACGTTATACGATATAACCTCATACTATATGACGTTATACGTTATAACGTAATACCATATAACGTTACACGTTATAGCGTAATACTATATAACGTCATACGACATAACGTAATACTATATGACGTTATACGTTATAACGTAATACCATATAACGTTACACGTTATAACGTAATACCATATGACGTTATACGTTATAAGGAAATGCTATAGTACGTTACACCTTATAACGTATACTATATAACGTTATACGCCATAACGTAATACTGTAATGCTATATAACGTTATACGTTATAACGTAATACCATATGACGTTATACGTTATAAGGAAATGCTATAGGACGTTACACGCTATAACGTAATACCATATGACGTTATACGTTATAACGTAATATTACATAACGTTATACGTTATAACGTAATACCATATGACGTCATGCGTTATACCGTAATACCATATGTCGTTATACGTTATAAGGAAATGATACAGTACGGTACACGTTATAACATAATACCATATAACGTTATACGTTATAACATAATACCATATAACGTTATACGTTGTAACGTAATACTATATAACGTTATACGTTGTAGCGTAATACTACATAATGTTATACGTTATAACGTAATACCATATGACGTTATGTGCTATAGGGAAATCCTATAGTACGTTACACGTTACAACGTAATACCATATAACGTTACACGTTATAAAGTAATACTATATAACGTTATACGTTATAACATAATACCATATAACGTTATACGTTATAACGTAATACCATATGACGTTATACGTTATAAGGAAATGCTATAGTACGTTACACCTTATAACGTAATACTATATAACGTTATACGTAACATGGTAATAGTAAATAACGTTATGCGTTATAACGTAATGCTGCAAAACGTTATAAGTTATAACGTAATACCATGTAACGTTATACGTTATAACGTAATACTATATAACGTTATACGTTATCACGTAATACCATATAACGTTACACGTTATAACGTAATACTATATAACGTTATATGTTATAACGTAATACCATATGACGTTATACGTTATAAGGAAATGCTATAGGACGTTACACGCTATAACGTAATACCATATGACGTTATACGTTATAACGTAATATTACATAACGTTATACGTTATAACGTAATACCATATGACGTCATGCGTTATACCGTAATACCATATGACGTTATACGTTATAAGGAAATGATACAGTACGGTACACGTTATAACATAATACTATATAACGTTATACGTTATAACATAATACCATATAACGTTATACGTTATAACGTAATACTATATAACGTTATACGTTGTAGCGTAATACTACATAATGTTTTACGTTATAACGTAATACCATATGACGTTATGCGCTATAGGGAAATGCTGTAGTACGTTACACGTTATAACGTAATACCATATAACGTTACACGTTATAACGTAATACTATATAACGTTATACGTTATAACATAATACCATATAACGTTATACGTTATAACATAATACCATATGACGTTATACGTTATAGGGAAATGCTATAGTACGTTACACCTTATAACGTAATACTATATATCGTTATACGTAACATGGTAATAGTAAATGACGTTATACGTTATAACATAATGCTGCATTACGTTATTCGTTATAACGTAATACTATATATCGTTATACGTAACATGGTAATAGTAAATGACGTTATACGTTATAACATAATGCTGCATTACGTTATTCGTTATAACGTAATACCGTATAACGTTATACGTTATAACGTAATACTATATAACGTTATACGTTATCACGTAATACCATATAACGTTACACGTTATAACGTAATACTATATAACGTTATACGTTATAACGTAATACCATACGACGTTATACGTTATAAGGAAATGCTATAGTACTTTACACGTTATAACGTAATACTGTATATCGTTATACGTTATGACGTAATACCATATTATGTTATACGTTCTAACGTAATACCTTATGACGTTATACGTTATAACGCAATACCTTATAGCGTTATACGTCATAGCGTAATACTATATAACGTCATACGTTATAAGGAAATGCTATAGTACGTTTGACGTTATAACGTAATACCATATAACATTACACGTTATAACGTAACACTACATAACGCTATACGTTATGACGTAATACCATATGACGTTATACGTTATAACGTAATACTATATAACGTTATATGTAATATGGTAATAGTAAATAACGTTACACGTTATAACGTAATGCTGCAAAACGTTACACGTTATAACGTAATGCTGCAAAACGTTATAAGTTATAACGTAATACCACATAACGTTATACGCTATAACGTAATACTATATAACGTTATACGTTATCACGTAATACCATATGACGTTACACGTTATAACGTAATACTATATAACGTTATACGTTATAACTTAATACCATATGACGTCATGCGTTATAGGGAAATGATACAGTACGTTACACGTTATAACGTAATACTATATAACGTTATACGTTATAACGTAATACCATATGACGTTATACGATATAACGTAATACCATATGACGTTATACGTTATAGCGTAATACCATATAACGTTAAACGTTATAACGTAATACCATATAACGTTATACGTTATAACGTAATACCAGATAACGTTATACGTTATAACGTAATACTATATAACGCTTTACGATATAAAGAAATGCTATAGTACGTTATACGTTATAACGTAATACCACATGACGTTATACGACATAACGTAATACTATATAACGTTATACGTTATAACGTAATACCATATGACGTCATGCGTTATGTCGTAATACCATATGACGTTATACGTTATAAGGAAATGCTATAGTACGTTACACGTTATAACGTAATACTATATAACGTTACACGTTATAACGTAATACTATACAACGTTATACGTTATGAAGAAATGCTATAGTACGTTATACGTTATAACGTAATGCCATATGACGTTATAAGTTAAAAGGAAATGCTATAGTTCGTTACACGTTATAACGTAATACCACATGACGTTATACGACATAACGTAATACTATATAACGTTATACGTTATAACATAATACTATATAACGTTATACGTTATAACATAATACCATATAACGTTATACGTTGTATCGTGATACTATATAACGTTATACGTTGTAACGTAATACTACATAATGTTATACGTTATAACGTAATACCATATGACGTTATGCGCTATAGGGAAATGCTATAGTACGTTACACGTTGTAACGTAATACTATATAACGTTATACGTTTTAGCGTAATACCATATGACGTTATTCGTTATAACGTAATACTATATAACGTTATACGTAACGTGGTAGTAGTAAATAACGTTATACGTTATAACGTAAAGCAATATAACTTTATGCGTTACAACGTAATACCATTAAACGTTATACGTGATAACGTAATTCCATATGACGTCATGCGTTATGTCGTAATACCATATGACGTTATACGTTACAAGGAAATGCTATAGTACGTTACACGTTATAACGTAATACTATATAACGTTACACGCTATAACGTAATACGATATAACGTTATACGTTATAAAGAAATGCTATAGTACGTTATACGTTATAACGTAATACCATATGACGTTATACGACATAACGTAATACTATATAACGTTATACGTTATAACGTAATACCATATGACGTTATACGTTATAAGGAAATGCTATAGTACGTTACACGTTACAACGTAATACTATATAACGTTATACGTAATAACGTCATACTATATAACGTTATACGTTATAACGTAATGCCATATGACGTTATACGTTATAACGTAATACTTCATAACGTTATACGTTATAACGTAATACCATATGACGTTATACGTTATAAATCAATGCTATAGTACGTTACACGTTATAACGTGATACGATATAACGTTACACGTTATAGCGTACTACTATATAACGTTATACGTTATACGTTATAACGTAATACTTCATAACGTTATACGGTATACCGTAATACCATATAACGTTATACGTTATAACATAATGCTACATTACGTTATACGTTATAACGTAATGCTATATAACGTTATACTTTATAACGTAAAACCATATAAAGTTATACGTCATAAGGAAATGCCATAGTACGTTACACGTTATAACGTAATACCATATAACGTTACACGTTATAGCGTAATACTATATAACGTTATACGTTATAACGTAATACCATATGACGTTATACGTTATAACGTAATACTACATAACGTTATACGTTATAACGTAATACCATATAACGTTATACGTTATAACGTAATACCATATGACGTCATGCGTTATAGGGAAATGATACAGTACGTTACACGTTATAACGTAATACCATATAACGTTATACGTTATAACGTAATACCATATAACGTTATACGTTATAACGTAATACCATATAACGTTACATGTTATAGCTTAATACTATATAACGTTATACGATATAACGTAATACTATAAGACGTTATACGTTATAACGTAATACCATATAACGTTACACGTTATAGCGTAATACTATATAACGTCATACGATATAACGTAATACTATATGACGTTATACGTTATAACGTAATACCATATAACGTTACACGTTATAACGTAATACCATATGACGTTATACGTTATAAGGAAATGCTATAGTACGTTACACCTTATAACGTATACTATATAACGTTATACGTCATAACGTAATACTGTAATGCTATATAACGTTATACGTTATAACGTAATACCATATGACGTTATACGTTATAAGGAAATGCTATAGGACGTTACACGCTATAACGTAATACCATATGACGTTATACGTTATAACGTAATATTACATAACGTTATACGTTATAACGTAATACCATATGACGTCATGCGTCATACCGTAATACCATATGACGTTATTCGTTATAAGGAAATGATACAGTACGGTACACGTTATAACATAATACCATATAACGTTATACGTTATAACATAATACCATATAACGTTATACGTTGTAACGTAATACTATATAACGTTATACGTTGTAGCGTAATACTACATAATGTTATACGTTATAACGTAATACCATATGACGTTATACGTTATAAGGAAATGCTATAGGACGTTACACGCTATAACGTAATACCATATGACGTTATACGTTATAACGTAATATTACATAACGTTATACGTTATAACGTAATACCATATGACGTCATGCGTTATACCGTAATACCATATGACGTTATACGTTATAAGGAAATGATACAGTACGGTACACGTTATAACATAATACTATATAACGTTATACGTTATAACATAATACCATATAACGTTATACGTTATAACATAATACCATATAACGTTATACGTTGTAACGTAATACTATATAACGTTATACGTTGTAGCGTAATACTACATAATGTTTTACGTTATAACGTAATACCATATGACGTTATGCGCTATAGGGAAATGCTGTAGTACGTTACACGTTATAACGTAATACCATATAACGTTACACGTTATAACGTAATACTATATAACGTTATACGTTATAACATAATACCATATAACGTTATACGTTATAACATAATACCATATGACGTTATACGTTATAGGGAAATGCTATAGTACGTTACACCTTATAACGTAATACTATATATCGTTATACGTAACATGGTAATAGTAAATGACGTTATACGTTATAACATAATGCTGCATTACGTTATACGTTATAACGTAATACTATATAACGTTATATGTAACATGGTAATAGTAAATAACGTTATACGTTATAACGTAATGCTGCGAAACGTTATAAGTTATAACGTAATACCGTATAACGTTATACGTTGTAACGTAATACCATATAACGTTATACGTTATCACGTAATACCATATAACGTTACACGTTATAACGTAATACTATATAACGTTATACGTTATAACGTAATACCATACGACGTAATACGTTATAAGGAAATGCTATAGTACTTTACACGTTATAACGTAATACTGTATATCGTTATACGTTATGACATAATACCATATTATGTTATACGTTCTAACGTAATACCTTATGACGTTATACGTTATAACGCAATACCTTATAGCGTTATACGTCATAGCGTAATACTATATAACGTCATACGTTATAAGGAAATGCTATAGTACGTTTGACGTTATAACGTAATACCACATAACATTACACGTTATAACGTAACACTACATAACGCTATACGTTATGACGTAATACCATATGACGTTATACGTTATAACGTAATACTACATAACGTTATACGTTATAACGTAATACCATATAAAGTTATACGTTATAACGTAACACCATATAACGTTATACGTTATAACGTAATACTATATAACGTTATACGTTATAACGTAATACTATATAGCGTTATACGACATTACTGAACACCATATGACGCTATAAGTTATAAGGAAATGCTATAGTACGTTTGACGTTATAACGTAATACCATATAACATTACACGTTATAACGTAACACCACATAACGTTATACGTTATGACGTAATACCATATGACGTTATACGTTATAACGTAATACTACATAACGTTATACGTTATAACTTAATACCATATGACGTCATGCGTTATAGGGAAATGATACAGTACGTTACACGTTATAACGTAATACCAAATGACGTTGTACGTTATAAGGAAATGCTATATAACGTTATACGTTATAACGTAATACCATATACGTTATACGTTATAAGGAAATGCTATAGTACGTTACACCTTATAACGTAATACTATATAACGTTGTACGTTATAACGTAATACCATAGGACGTTATACGTTATAACGTAATACTATATAACGTTATATGTAATATGGTAATAGTAAATAACGTTACACGTTATAACGTAATGCTGCAAAACGTTATAAGTTATAACGTAATACCACATAACGTTATACGCTATAACGTAATACTATATAACGTTATACGTTATCACGTAATACCATATGACGTTACACGTTATAACGTAATACTATATAACGTTATACGTTATAACTTAATACCATATGACGTCATGCGTTATAGGGAAATGATACAGTACGTTACACGTTATAACGTAATACTATATAACGTTATACGTTCTAACGTAATACCATATGACGTGATACGTTATAACGTAATACCATATAACGTTATACGTTATAACGTAATACCAGATAACGTTATAGGTTATAACGTAATACTATATAACGTTATACGTTATAAAGAAATGCTATAGTACGTTATACGTTATAACGTAATACCACATGACGTTATACGACATAACGTAATACTATAAAACGTTATACGTTATAACGTAATACCATATGACGTCATGCGTTATGTCGTAATACCATATGACGTTATACGTTATAAGGAAATGCTATAGTACGTTACACGTTATAACGTAATACTATATAACGTTACACGTTATAACGTAATACTATATAACGTTATACGTTATGAAGAAATGCTATAGTACGTTATACGTTATAACGTAATGCCATATGACGTTATTCGTTATAACGTAATACTATATAACGTTATACGTAACGTGGTAGTAGTAAATAACGTTATACGTTATAACGTAAAGCAATATAACTTTATGCGTTACAACGTAATACCATTAAACGTTATACGTTATAACGTAATACCATATGACGTCATGTGTTATGTCGTAATACCATATGACGTTATACGTTATAAGGAAATGCTATAGTACGTTACACGTTATAACGTAATACTATATAACGTTACACGCTATAACGTAATACGATATATCGTTATACGTTATAAAGAAATGCTATAGTACGTTATACGTTATAACGTAATACCATATGACGTTATACTACATAACGTAATACTATATAACGTTATACGTTATAACGTAATACCATATGACGTTATACGTTATAAGGAAATGCTATAGTACGTTACACGTTACAACGTAATACTATATAACGTTATACGTAATAACGTCATACTATATAACGTTATACGTTATAACGTAATGCCATATGACGTTATACGTTATAACGTAATACTTCATAACGTTATACGTTATAACGTAATACCATATGACGTTATACGTTATAAAGCAATGCTATAGTACGTTACACGTTATAACGTGATACGATATAACGTTACACGTTATAGCGTACTACTATATAACGTTATACGTTATACGTTATAACGTAATACCATATAACGTTATACGTTATAACGTAATACCATATAACGTTACACGTTATAGCTTAATACTATATAACGTTATACGATATAACGTAATACTATATGACGTTATACGTTATAACGTAATACCATATAACGTTACACGTTATAGCGTAATACTATATAACGTCATACGATATAACGTAATACTATATGACGTTATACGTTATAACGTAATACCATATAACGTTACACGTTATAACGTAATACCATATGACGTTATACGTTATAAGGAAATGCTATAGTACGTAACACCTCATAACGTATACTATATAACGTTATACGTCATAACGTAATACTGTAATGCTATATAACGTTATACGTTATAACGTAATACCATATGACGTTATACGTTATAACGTAATATTACATAACGTTATACGTTATAACGTAATACCATATGACGTTATGCGCTATAGGGAAATCCTATAGTACGTTACACGTTATAACGTAATACCATATAACGTTACACGTTATAACGTAATACTATATAACGTTATACGTTATAACATAATACCATATAACGTTATACGTTATAACGTAATACCATATGACGTTATACGTTATAAGGAAATGCTATAGTACGTTACACCTTATAACGTAATACTATATAACGTTATACGTAACATGGTAATAGTAAATAACGTTATACGTTATAACGTAATGCTGCAAAACGTTATAAGTTATAACGTAATACCATCTAACGTTATACGTTATAACGTAATACTATATAACGTTATACGTTATCACGTAATACCATATAACGTTACACGTTATAACGTAATACTATATAACGTTATATGTTATAACGTAATACCATATGACGTTATACGTTATAACGTAATATTACATAACGTTATACGTTATAACGTAATACCATATGACGTCATACGTAATAACGTAGTACCATATGACGTCATACGTTATAGGGAAATGATACAGTACGGTACACGTTATAACATAATACTATATAGCGTTATACGTTATAACATAATACCATATAACGTTATACGTTGTAACGTAATACTATATAACGTTATACGTTGTAACGTAATACTACACAATGTTATAAGTTATAACGTAATACCATTTGACGTTATGCGCTATAGGGAAATGCTATAGTACGTTACACGTTATAACGTATTATTATGTAACGTTATACGTTTTAAAGTAATACCATATGACGTTATACGTTCTAACGTAATACTATATAACGTTGTACGTAACGTGGTAGTAATAAATAACGTTATACGTTATAACGTAAAGCAATATAACTTTATACGTTACAACGTAATACCATATAAAGTTATACGTAATAACGTCATGCTATATAACGTTACACGTTATAACGTAATACCAAATGACGTTGTACGTTATAAGGAAATGCTATAGTACGTTACACCTTATAACGTAATACTATATAACGTTGTACGTTATAACGTAATACCATATGACGTTATACGTTATAACGTAATACTATATAACGTTATATGTAATATGGTAATAGTAAATAACGTTACACGTTATAACGTAATGCTGCAAAACGTTATAAGTTATAACGTAATACCACATAACGTTATACGCTATAACGTAATACTATATAACGTTATACGTTATCACGTAATACCATATGACGTTACACGTTATAACGTAATACCATATAACGTTATACGTTATAACGTAATACCATATAACGTTACACGTTATAGCTTAATACTATATAACGTTATACGATATAACGTAATACTATATGACGTTATACGTTATAACGTAATACCATATAACGTTACACGTTATAGCGTAATACTATATAACGTCATACGATATAACGTAATACTATATGACGTTATACGTTATAACGTAATACCATATAACGTTACACGTTATAACGTAATACCATATGACGTCATACGTTATAAGGAAATGCTATAGTACGTTACACCTTATAACGTATACTATATAACGTTATACGTCATAACGTAATACTGTAATGCTATATAACGTTATACGTTATAACGGTATACCATATGACGTTATACGTTATAACGTAATATTACATAACGTTATACGTTCTAACGTAATACCATATGACGTCATGCGTTATACCGTAATACCATATGACGTTATACGTTATAAGGAAATGATACAGTACGGTACACGTTATAACATAATACCATATAACGTTATACGTTATAACATAATACCATATAACGTTATACGTTGTAACGTAATACTATATAACGTTATACGTTGTAGCGTAATACTACATAATGTTATACGTTATAACGTAATACCATATGACGTTATGCGCTATAGGGAAATCCTATAGTACGTTACACGTTATAACGTAATACCATATAACGTTACACGTTATAACGTAATACTATATAACGTTATACGTTATAATATAATACCATATAACGTTGTACGTTATGACGTAATACCATATGACGTTATACGTTATAAGGAAATGCTATAGTACGTTACACCTTATAACGTAATACTATATAACGTTATACGTAACATGGTAATAGTAAATAACGTTATACGTTATAACGTAATGCTGCAAAACGTTATAAGTTATAACGTAATACCATCTAACGTTATACGTTATAACGTAATACTATATAACGTTATACGTTATCACGTAATACCATATAACGTTACACGTTATAACGTAATACTATATAACGTTATATGTTATAACGTAATACCATATGACGTTTTACGTTATAAGGAAATGCTATAGTACTTTACACGTTATAACGTAATACTGTGTATCGTTATGCGTTATGACGTAATACCATATTATGTTATACGTTCTAACGTAATACCTTATGACGTTATACGTTATAACGCAATACCTTATAGCGTTATACGTCATAGCGTAATACTATATAACGTCATACGTTATAAGGAAATGCTATAGTACGTTTGACGTTATAACGTAATACCATATAAGATTACACGTTATAACGTAACACTACATAACGTTATACGTTATGACGTTATACCATATGACGTTCTACGTTATAAGGAAATGCTATAGTACGTTACACGTTATAACGTAATACTATATAACGTTATACTTAATAACGTCATACGATATAACGTTATACGTTATAACGTAATGCCATATGACGTTATAAGTTATAAGGAAATGCTATAGTTCGTTACACGTTATAACGTAATACCATATAACGTTATACGTAATAACGTCATACTATATAACGATATACGTTATAACGTAATGCCATATGACGTTATAAGTTATAAGGAAAGGCTATGGTTCGTTACACGTTATAACGTAATGCCATATGACGTTATTCGTTATAACGTAATACTATATAACGTTATACGTAACGTGGTAGTAGTAAATAACGTTATACGTTATAACGTAAAGCAATATAACTTTATGCGTTACAACGTAATACCATTAAACGTTATACGTTATAACGTAATACCATATGACGTCATGTGTTATGTCGTAATACCATATGACGTTATACGTTATAAGGAAATGCTATAGTACGTTACACGTTATAACGTAATACTATATAACGTTACACGCTATAACGTAATACGATATATCGTTATACGTTATAAAGAAATGCTATAGTACGTTATACGTTATAACGTAATACCATATGACGTTATACTACATAACGTAATACTATATAACGTTATACGTTATAACGTAATACCATATGACGTTATACGTTATAAGGAAATGCTATAGTACGTTACACGTTACAACGTAATACTATATAACGTTATACGTAATAACGTCATACTATATAACGTTATACGTTATAACGTAATGCCATATGACGTTATACGTTATAACGTAATACTTCATAACGTTATACGTTATAACGTAATACCATATGACGTTATACGTTATAAAGCAATGCTATAGTACGTTACACGTTATAACGTGATACGATATAACGTTACACGTTATAGCGTACTACTATATAACGTTATACGTTATACGTTATAACGTAATACCATATAACGTTATACGTTATAACGTAATACCATATAACGTTACACGTTATAGCTTAATACTATATAACGTTATACGATATAACGTAATACTATATGACGTTATACGTTATAACGTAATACCATATAACGTTACACGTTATAGCGTAATACTATATAACGTCATACGATATAACGTAATACTATATGACGTTATACGTTATAACGTAATACCATATAACGTTACACGTTATAACGTAATACCATATGACGTTATACGTTATAAGGAAATGCTATAGTACGTAACACCTCATAACGTATACTATATAACGTTATACGTCATAACGTAATACTGTAATGCTATATAACGTTATACGTTATAACGTAATACCATATGACGTTATACGTTATAACGTAATATTACATAACGTTATACGTTATAACGTAATACCATATGACGTTATGCGCTATAGGGAAATCCTATAGTACGTTACACGTTATAACGTAATACCATATAACGTTACACGTTATAACGTAATACTATATAACGTTATACGTTATAACATAATACCATATAACGTTATACGTTATAACGTAATACCATATGACGTTATACGTTATAAGGAAATGCTATAGTACGTTACACCTTATAACGTAATACTATATAACGTTATACGTAACATGGTAATAGTAAATAACGTTATACGTTATAACGTAATGCTGCAAAACGTTATAAGTTATAACGTAATACCATCTAACGTTATACGTTATAACGTAATACTATATAACGTTATACGTTATCACGTAATACCATATAACGTTACACGTTATAACGTAATACTATATAACGTTATATGTTATAACGTAATACCATATGACGTTATACGTTATAACGTAATATTACATAACGTTATACGTTATAACGTAATACCATATGACGTCATACGTAATAACGTAGTACCATATGACGTCATACGTTATAGGGAAATGATACAGTACGGTACACGTTATAACATAATACTATATAGCGTTATACGTTATAACATAATACCATATAACGTTATACGTTGTAACGTAATACTATATAACGTTATACGTTGTAACGTAATACTACACAATGTTATAAGTTATAACGTAATACCATTTGACGTTATGCGCTATAGGGAAATGCTATAGTACGTTACACGTTATAACGTATTATTATGTAACGTTATACGTTTTAAAGTAATACCATATGACGTTATACGTTCTAACGTAATACTATATAACGTTGTACGTAACGTGGTAGTAATAAATAACGTTATACGTTATAACGTAAAGCAATATAACTTTATACGTTACAACGTAATACCATATAAAGTTATACGTAATAACGTCATGCTATATAACGTTACACGTTATAACGTAATACCAAATGACGTTGTACGTTATAAGGAAATGCTATAGTACGTTACACCTTATAACGTAATACTATATAACGTTGTACGTTATAACGTAATACCATATGACGTTATACGTTATAACGTAATACTATATAACGTTATATGTAATATGGTAATAGTAAATAACGTTACACGTTATAACGTAATGCTGCAAAACGTTATAAGTTATAACGTAATACCACATAACGTTATACGCTATAACGTAATACTATATAACGTTATACGTTATCACGTAATACCATATGACGTTACACGTTATAACGTAATACCATATAACGTTATACGTTATAACGTAATACCATATAACGTTACACGTTATAGCTTAATACTATATAACGTTATACGATATAACGTAATACTATATGACGTTATACGTTATAACGTAATACCATATAACGTTACACGTTATAGCGTAATACTATATAACGTCATACGATATAACGTAATACTATATGACGTTATACGTTATAACGTAATACCATATAACGTTACACGTTTTAACGTAATACCATATGACGTCATACGTTATAAGGAAATGCTATAGTACGTTACACCTTATAACGTATACTATATAACGTTATACGTCATAACGTAATACTGTAATGCTATATAACGTTATACGTTATAACGTAATACCATATGACGTTATACGTTATAACGTAATATTACATAACGTTATACGTTCTAACGTAATACCATATGACGTCATGCGTTATACCGTAATACCATATGACGTTATACGTTATAAGGAAATGATACAGTACGGTACACGTTATAACATAATACCATATAACGTTATACGTTATAACATAATACCATATAACGTTATACGTTGTAACGTAATACTATATAACGTTATACGTTGTAGCGTAATACTACATAATGTTATACGTTATAACGTAATACCATATGACGTTATGCGCTATAGGGAAATCCTATAGTACGTTACACGTTATAACGTAATACCATATAACGTTACACGTTATAACGTAATACTATATAACGTTATACGTTATAATATAATACCATATAACGTTGTACGTTATAACGTAATACCATATGACGTTATACGTTATAAGGAAATGCTATAGTACGTTACACCTTATAACGTAATACTATATAACGTTATACGTAACATGGTAATAGTAAATAACGTTATACGTTATAACGTAATGCTGCAAAACGTTATAAGTTATAACGTAATACCATCTAACGTTATACGTTATAAGGAAATGCTATAGTACTTTACACGTTATAACGTAATACTGTGTATCGTTATGCGTTATGACGTAATACCATATTATGTTATACGTTCTAACGTAATACCTTATGACGTTATACGTTATAACGCAATACCTTATAGCGTTATACGTCATAGCGTAATACTATATAACGTCATACGTTATAAGGAAATGCTATAGTACGTTTGACGTTATAACGTAATACCATATAAGATTACACGTTATAACGTAACACTACATAACGTTATACGTTATGACGTTATACCATATGACGTTCTACGTTATAAGGAAATGCTATAGTACGTTACACGTTATAACGTAATACTATATAACGTTATACTTAATAACGTCATACGATATAACGTTATACGTTATAACGTAATGCCATATGACGTTATAAGTTATAAGGAAATGCTATAGTTCGTTACACGTTATAACGTAATACCATATAACGTTATACGTAATAACGTCATACTATATAACGATATACGTTATAACGTAATGCCATATGACGTTATAAGTTATAAGGAAAGGCTATGGTTCGTTACACGTTATAACGTAATACCATATAACGTTACACGTTATAACGTAATACTATATAACGTTATACGTTATAACGTGATATTACATAACGTTATACGTTATAACGTAATACCATAAGACGTCATGCGTTATGTCGTAATACCATATGACGTTATACGTTATAAGGAAATGATACAGTACGGTACACGTTATAAGATAATACTATATAACGTTATACGTTATAACATAATACCATATAACGTTATACGTTGTAACGTGATACTATATAATGTTATACGTTGTAACGTAATACTACATAATGTTATACGTTATAACGTAATACCATATGACGTTATACGTTATAGGGAAATGCTATAACGTTACACGTTGTAACGTAATACTATATAACGTTATACGTTTTAACGTAAAACCATATGACGTTATTCGTTATAACGTAATACTATATAAGGTTATACGTAACGTGGTAGTAGTAAATAACGTTAAACGTTATAACGTAAAGCGATATAACTTTATACGTTACAACGTAATACAATATAACGTAATAGGTTATAACGTAATACCATATGACGTCATGCGTTATGTCGTAATACCATATGACGTTATACGTTATAAGGAAATGCTATAGTACGTTACACGTTATAACGTAATACCATATGACGTTATACGACATAACGTAATACTATATAACGTTATACGTTATAACGTAATACCATATGACGTTATACGTTATAAGGAAATGCTATAGTACGTTACACGTTATAACGTAATACTATATAACGTTATACGTAATAACGTCATACTATATAACGTTATACGTTATAACGTAATGCCATATGACGTTATAAGTTATAAGGAAATGCTATAGTTCGTTACACGTTATAACGTAATACCATATAACGTTATACGTAATAACGTCATACTATATAACGATATACGTTATAACGTAATGCCATATGACGTTATAAGATATAAGGAAATGCTATAGTTCGTTACACGTTATAACGTAATACCATATAACGTTACACGTTATAACGTGATATTACATAACGTTATACGTTATAACATAATACTATATAACGTCATGCGTTATGTCGTAATACCATATGACGTTATACGTTATAAGGAAATGATACAGTACGGTACACGTTATAACATAATACTATATAACCTTATACATAACATGGTAATAGTAAATGACGTTATACGTTATAACATAATGCTGCATTACGTTATACGTTATAACGTAATACTATATAACGTTATATGTAACATGGTAATAGTAAATAACGTTATACGTTATAACGTAATGTTGCAAAACGTTATAAGTTATAACGTAATACCATATAACGTTATATGTTATAACGTAATACTATATAACGTTATACGTTATCACGTAATACCATATAACGTTACACGTTATAACGTAATACTATATAACGTTATACGTTATAACGTAATACCATATGACGTTATACGTTATAAGGAAATGCTATAGTATGTTACACGTTATAACGTAATACTATATAACGTTATAGGTTTTAACGTAATACCGTATGACGTTATACGTTATAACGTAATACTATATAACGTTATACGTAACGTGGTAGCAGTAAATCACGTTATACGTTATAACGTAAAGCAACATAACTTTATACGTTACAACGTAATGCCATATAACGTTATACGTAATAACGTCATACTATATCGTTATACGTTATAACGTAATGCCATATGACGTTACAAGTTATAAGGAAATGCTATAGTACGTTACACGTTATAACGCAATACCATATAACGTTACACGTTATAGCGTAATACTATATAACGTTATACGTTATGACGTAATACCATATGACGTTATACGTTATAACGTAATACCATATAACGTTATACGACATATCGTAATACTATACAACGTTATACGTTATAACGTAACACCATCTGACGTTATACATTATAACGTAATACCATATGACGTTACACGTTATAACGTAATACTATATAACGTTATACGTAACATGGTAATAGTACATGACGTTATACGTTATAACATAATGCTACATTACGTTATACGCTATAACATAATACTATATAACGTTATACGTTATAACGTAATGCCATATGACGTTATAAGTTATAAGGAAATGCTATAGTACGTTACACGTTATAACGTAATACCATATAACGTTACACGTTATAGCGTAATACCATATGACGTTGTACGTTATACGGAAATGCTATAGTACATTACACCTTATAACGTAATACTATATAACGTTGTACGTTATAAGGAAATGCTATAGTACGTTAGACGTTATAAGGTAATACCATATAACATTACACGTTATAACGTAGTACTATATAACGTTATACGTAACATGGTAATAGTAAATAACGTTATACGTTATGACGTCATACCATATGACGTTATACGTTATAAGGAAATGCTATAGTACGTGACACCTTATAACGTAATACTATATAACGCTATACGTTATAACGGAAAGCTACAAAACCTTATACGTTATAACGTAATACCATATAGCGTTATACGTTATAAGGTAATATCATATAACGTTATACGTTATAACGTAATACTATATAACGTTATCTGTTATAACGTAATACCATATGACGTTATACGTTATTAGGTAATGCTATAGTGCGTTACACGTTATAACGTAATACTATATAACGTTACACGTTATAACGTAATATTACATAACGTTATTCGTTATAACGGAATAACATATGACGTCATGCGTTATATCGTAATACCATATGACGTTATACGTTATAAGGAAATGATACAGTACGGTACACGTTACAACATAATACTATATAACGTTATACGTTATGTTGTATTACCATATGAAGTTATACGTTATAAGGAAATGATATGGTACGGTACACGTTATAACATAATACTATATAACCTTATACATAACATGGTAATAGTAAATGACGTTATACGTTATAACATAATGCTGCATTACGTTATACGTTATAACATAATACTATATAACGTTATATGTAACATGGTAATAGTAAATAACGTTATACGTTATAACGTAATGTTGCAAAACGTTATAAGTTATAACGTAATACCATATAACGTTATACGTTATAACGTAATACTATATAACGTTATACGTTATCACGTAATACCATATAACGTTACACGTTATAACGTAATACTATATAACGTTATACGTTATAACGTAATACCATATGACGTTATACGTTATAAGGAAATGCTATAGTACGTTAGACGTTACAACGTAATACCATATAAGACTACACGTTATAACGTAACACTACATAACGTTATACGTTATGACGTCATACCATATGACGTTCTACGTTATAAGGAAATGCTACAGTACGATACACGTTATAACGTAATACGACATAACGTCATACGTTATAATACGTTATACGTAATACGAACTGACGTTATGCGCTATAGCGAAATGCTATAGTACGTAACACGTTATAACGTAATACTATATAACGTTATAGGTTTTAACGTAATACCGTATGATGTTATACGTTATAACGTAATACTATATAACGTTATACGTAACGTGGTAGTAGTAAATAACGTTATTCGTTATAACGTAAAGCAACATAACTTTATACGTTACAACGTAATGCCATACAACGTTATACGTAATAACGTCATACTATATCGTTATACGTTATAACGTAATGCCATATGACGTTATAAGTTATAAGGAAATGCTATAGTACGTTACACGTTATATCGCAATACCATATGACGTTATACGTTATAACGTAATACCATATAACGTTACACGTTATAACGTAATACTATATAACGTTATACGTTATAACGTAATACAATATGACGTCATGCGTTATAGGGAAATGATACAGTACGTTACACGTTATAACGTAATACCATATAACGTTATACGTTATAACGTAATGCCATATGACGTTATACGTTATAACGTAATACCATATGACGTTATACGTTATAAGGAAATGCCATAGTACGTTACACGTTATAACGTAATACCATATAACGTTACACGTTATAGCGTAATACTATATAACGTTATACGTTATAACGTAATACCATATGACGTTATACGTTATAACGTAATACTACATAACGTTATACGTTATAACGTAATACCATATAACGTTATACGTTATAACGTAATACCATATAACGCTATACGTTATAACGTAATACCATATAACGTTACACGTTATAGCGTAATACTATATAACGTTATACGTTATAACGTAATACCATATGACGTTATACGTTATAACGTAATACTACATAACCTTATACGTTATAACCTAATTCCATATAACGTTATACGTTATAACGTAATACTATATAACGCTATACGTTATAACGTAATACCATATAACGTTACACGTTATAGCGTAATACTATATAACGTTATACGATATAACGTAATACTATATGACGTTATACGTTATAACGTAATACCATATAACGTTACACGTTATAGCGTAATACTATATAACGTTATACGATATAACGTAATACTATATGACGTTATACGTTATAACGTAATACCATATAACGTTACACGTTATAACGTAATACCATATGACGTTATACGTTATAAGGAAATGCTATAGTACGTTACACCTTATAACGTATACTATATAACGTTATACGTCATAACGTAATACTGTATAACGTTATACATTATAACGTAATACCATATGACGTTATACGTTATTAGGTAATGCTATAGTGCATTACACGTTATAACGTAATACTATATAACGTTACACGTTATAACGTAATACTATATAACGTTATACGTTATAACGTAATACCATATAACGTTACACGTTATAGCGTAATACTATATAACGTTATACGATATAACGTAATACTATATGACGTTATACGTTATAACGTAATACCATATAACGTTACACGTTATAACGTAATGCCATATGACGTTATACGTTATAAGGAAATGCTATAGTACGTTACACCTTATAACGTATACTATATAACGTTATACGTCATAACGTAATACTGTATAACGTTATACATTATAACGTAATACCATATGACGTTATACGTTATTAGGCAATGCTACAGTGCGTTACACGTTATAACGTAATACTATATAACGTTACACGTTATAACGTAATACTATATAACGTTATACGTTATAAAGAAATGCTATAGTACGTTATACGTTATAACGTAATACCATATGACGTTATACGTTATAAGGAAATGCTATAGGACGTTACACGCTATAACGTGATACCATATGACGTTATACGTTATAACGTAATATTACATAACGTTATTCGTTATAACGTAATACCATATGTCGGCATGCGTTATATCGTAATACCATATGACGTTATACGTTATAAGGAAATGATACAGTACGGTACACGTTACAACATAATACTATATAACGTTATACGTTATAACATAATACCATATATCGTTATACGTTGCAACTTAATACTATATAACGTTATACGTTGTAGCGTAATACTACATAATGTTATACGTTATAACGTAATACCATATGACGTTATGCGCTATAGGGAAATGCTATAGTACGTTACACATTATAACGTAATACTATATAACGTTATACGTTTTAACGTAATACCATATGACGTTATTCGTTATAACGTAATACTATATAACGTTATACGTTATAACGTAATACCATATGACGTTATACGTTATAAGGAAATGCTATAGTACGTTACACCTTACAACGTAATACTATATATCGTTATACGTAACATGGTAATAGTAAATGACGTTATACGTTATAACATAATGCTGCATTACGTTACACGTTATAACGTAATACCATATAACGTTACACGTTATAGCGTAATACTATACAACGTTATACGTTATAACGTAATACCATATGACGTTATACGTTATAACATAATACTACATAACGTTATACGTTATAACGTAATACCATATAACGTTATACGTTATCACGTAATACCATATAACGTTACACGTTATAACGTAATACTATATAACGTTATACGTTATAAAGAAATGCTATAGTACGTTATACGTTATAACGTAATACCATATGACGTTATACGACATAACGTAATGCTATATAACGTTATACGTTATAACGTAATACCATATGACGTTATACGTTATAAGGAAATGCTATAGGACGTTACACGCTATAACGTAATACCATATGACGTTATACGTTACAAAGAATAGCTATAGTACGTTACACGTTATAACGTAATACTATATAACGTTATACGACATAACTGAACACCATATGACGCTATAAGTTATAAGGAAATGCTATAGTACGTTACACGTTATAACGTGATACTGTATGACGTTATACGTTATAACGTAATACCATATTATGTTATACGTTCTAACGTAATACCTTATGACGTTATACGTTATAACGCAATACCATATAGCGTTATACGTCATGGCGTAATACTATATAACTTTATACGTTATAAGGAAATGCTATAGTCCGTTAGACGTTATAAGGTAATACCATATAACATTACACGTTATAACGTAGTACTATATAACGTAACATGGTAATAGTAAATAACGTTATACGTTATGACGTCATACCATATGACGTTATACGTTATACGGAAATGCTATAGTACGTGACACCTTATAACGTAATACTATATAACGTTATACGTTATAACGGAAAGCTACAAAACCTTATACGTTATAACGTAATACCATATAGCGTTATACGTTATAACGTAATATCATATAACGTTATACGTTATAACGTAATACTATATAACGTTATATGTTATAACGTAATACCATATAACGTTACACGTTATAGCGTAATACTATGTAACGTTATACGATATAACGTGATACCATATGACGTTATACGTTATAAAGAAATGCTATAATACGTTGCACGTTATATCGTAATACTATATAACGTCATAAGCTATAACGTAATACCTTATGACGTTAAACGTTATATCGTAATACCATATAACGTTATACGACATATCGTAATACTATATAACGTTATACGTTATAACGTAATACCATATGACGTTATACGCTATAGGGAGATGCTATAGTACGTTACACGTTATAACGTAATACTACGTAACCGTATACGTTATAACGTAATACCATATGACGTCATGCGTTATAGGGAAATGATACAGTACGTTACACGTTGTAACGTAATACTATATAACGTTATACGACATAACGTAATTCCATATGACGTTATACGACATAACGTAATACCATATTATGTTATACGTTCTAACGTAATACCTTATGACGTTATACGTTATAACGCAATACCATATAGCGTTATACGTCATAGCGTAATACTATATACCGTTATACGTTATAAGGAAATGCTATAGTACGTTAGACGTTATAACGTAATACCATATAAGATTACACGTTATAACGTAACACTACATAACGTTATACGTTATGGCGTCATACCATATGACGTTCTACGTTATAAGGAAATGCTATAGTACGATACACGTTATAACGTAATACGACATAACGTTATACGTTATAATACGTTATACGTAATACCAACTGACGTTATGCGCTATAGGGAAATCCTATAGTACGTTACACGTTATAACGTAATACTATATAACGTTATAGGTTTTAACGTAATACCATATGACGTTATACGTTATAACGTAATACCATATGACGTTATACGTTATAAGGAAATGCTATAGTACGTTATACCTTATAACGTAATACTATATAACGTTGTACGTTATAACGTAATACCATATGACGTTCTACGTTATAAGGAAATGCTATAGTACGTTACACGTTATAACGTAATACTGTATATCGTTATACGTTATGACGTAATACCATATTATGTTATACGTTCTAACATAATACCTTATGACGTTATACGTTATAACGCAATACCATATAGCGTTATACGTCATAGCGTAATACTATATACCGTTATACGTTATAAGGAAATGCTATAGTACGTTAGACGTTATAACGTAATACCATATAAGATTACACGTTATAACGTAACACGACATAACGTTATACGTTATGACGTCATACCATATGACGTTCTACGTTATAAGGAAATGCTATAGTACGATACACGTTATAACGTAATACGACATAACGTTATACGTTATAATACGTTATACGTAATACCAACTGACGTTATGCGCTATAGGGAAATGCTATAGTACGTTACACGTTATTACGTAATACTATATAACGTTATAGGTTTTAACGTAATACCGTATGACGTTACACGTTATAGCGTAATACTATATAACGTTATACGTTATAACGAAATACTATGTGACGTTATACGTTATAACGTAATACCATATAAAGTTATACGTTATAACGTAATACTATATAACGTCATACGTTATAACGTAATAACATAAGACGTTATACATTATGAGGAAATGCTATAGTACGTTACACGTTATAACGAAGTACTATATAACGTTATACGTTATAACGTATTACCTTATGACGTTATACGTTATAACGTAATACCAATATAACGTAATGTTATACGTCATAACGTAATACTATATAACGTTACACGGTATAACGTAATACTGCATAACGTTATATAACGAAGTACTATATAACGTTATACGTTATAACGTATTACCTTATGACGATATACGTTATAAAGTAATACCAATATAACGTAACGTTATACGTCATAACGTAATACTATATAACGTTACACGGTATAACGTATTACTACATAACGTTATACGTTGTAACGTAATATCATATGGCATTATACGTTATAAGGATATACTATAGTACGTTACACGTTATAACGAAGTACTATATATCGTTATACGTTATAACGTAATACTATATAACGTTACACGTCATAACGTAATACCATATAACGTTATACGTTATAACGTAATACCATATGACGTTATACGCTATAGGGAAATGCTATAGTACGTTACACGTTATAACGTAATACCATATGACGTTATACGTTATAACGTAATACTACATAACGTTATACGCTATAACGTAATACTACATAACGTTATACGTTATAACGTAATACCATATAACGTTATAAGTTATAACGTAATACCATATAACGTTATACGTTATAACGTAATACTATATAACGTTATACGTTATAACGTAATACCATATGATGTTATACGTTATAATGTAATACCATATGACGTTATACGTCATAAGGAAATGCTATATAACGTTACACGTTATAACGTAATACTATATAACGTTATACGTTATAACGTAATACCATATGACGTTATACGACATAACGTAAGACAGTATAACGTTATATATTATAACGTAATATCATATGACGTTATACGTTATAAAAAAATGCTATAGTACGTTACACGTTATAACGTAATACTACATATCGTTATACGTTTTAAGGAAATGCTATATAACGTTACACGTTATAACGTAATACTATATAACGTTATACGTTATAACGTAATACCGTATGATGTTATACGTTATCAGGGAATGCTATATAACGTTACACGTTATAACGTAATACTATATAACGTTACACGTTATAACGTAATACTATATAACGTTACACGTTATAACGAAATATTACATAACGTTATACGTTATAACGTAATACCATATGACGTTATACGTTACACCGTAATACCATATGACGTTGTACGTTATAAGGAAATGCCATAGTACGTTACACGTTATAACGTAATACCATATAACGTTACACGTTATAGCGTAATACTATATAACGTTATACGTTATAACGTAATACCATATGACGTTATACGTTATAACGTAATACTACATAACGTTATACGTTATAACGTAATACTATATAACGTTATACGTTATAAGGAAATGCTATATAACGTTAAACGTTATGACGTAATACTATATAACGTTATAAGTTATAAGGAAATGCTATAGTACGTTACACGTTATAACGTAATACCATATAACGTTACACGTTATAGCGTAATACTATATAACGTTATACGTTATAACGTAATACCATATGATGTTATAAGTTATAAAGGAATGCTATAGTACGTTACACGTTATAACGTAATACTACATAACGTTATACGTTATAAGACAATGCTATATAACGTTACACGTTATAACGTAATACTGTATAACGTTATACGTTACATTGTAATACCATATGATGTTATACGTTATAAGGAAATGCTATATACCGCTACACGTTATAACGTAATACTATATAACGTTACACGTTATAACGTAATACTATATAACGTTACACGTTATAACGTAATACTATATAACGTTATACGTTATAACGTAATACCATATGACGTTATATGTTATAAGGGAATCCCGTAGTACGTTACACCTTATAACGTAATACCACATAACGTTACACGTTATAGCGTAATACTATATAACGTTATACGTTATAACGTAATACCATATGACGTTATACGTTATAAGGAAATGCCATAGTACGTTACACGTGATAATGTAATACTATATAACGTCATACATTATAACGTAATACCATCTGACGTTATACGTCATAACGTAATACTGTATAACGTTATACATTATAACGTTATACGTTTTAACGTACTACCATATGACGTTATACTTTATAAGGAAATGCTGTAGTACGTTACACGCTATAACAAATCACCATATGACGTTATACGTTATAACGTAATGTTACATAACGATATACGTTATAACGTAATACCATATGACGTCATGCGTTATAGGGAAATGATACAGTACGTTACACGTTATAACGTAATACCATTTGACGTTATACGTTATAACGTAATACTACATAACGTTATACGTTATAACGTAATACCATATAACGTTATACGTTATAACGTAATACCATATAACGTTATACGTTATAACGTAATACTATATAACGTTATACGTTATAACGCAATACCATATGATGTTATACGTTATAACGTAATACCATATGACGTTATACGTTATAAGGAAATGCTATATAACGTTACACGTTATGACGTAATGCTATATAACGTTATAAGTTATAATGTAATGCTATAGTACGTTATACGTTATAAGGAAATGCCATAGTACGTTACACGTTATAATGTAATACTATATAACGTCATACGTTATAACGTAATACCATCTGACGTTATACGTCATAACGTAATACTGTATAACGTTATACATTATAACGTAATATCATATGACGTTATACGTAATAACGTAATACCATATGACGTTATACTTTATAAGGAAATGCTGTAGTACGTTACACGCTATAACGTAACACCATATGACGTTATACGTTATAACGTAATGCTACATTACGTTATACGTTACAACATAATACCATATAACGTTATACGTTATAACGTAATGTTACATAACGATATACGTTATAACGTAATACCATATGACGTTATACGTTATAAGGAAATGCTATATAACGTTACACGTTATGACGTAATACTATATAACGTTATAAGTTATAAGGAAATGCTATAGTACGTTACACGTTATAACGTAATACCATATCACGTTATACGTTATAACATAATGCTACATTACGTTATACGTTATAACGTAATACTATATAACTTTATATGTAACATGGTAATAGTAAATGACGTTATACGTTATAACGTAATACTGTATATCGTTACACGTTATAACGTAATACTACATAACGTTATACGTTATAAGGAAGTGCTATATAACGTTAAACGTTATAACGTAATACTATATAACGTTATACGTTACAACGTAATACCGTATGATGTTGTACGTTATAAGGAAATGATATATAACGTTACACGTTATGACGTAATACTATATAACGTTATAAGTTATAAGGAAATGCTATAGTACGTTACACGTTATAACGTAATACCATATAACGTTATGCGTTATAACGTAATACCATATAGCGTTATACGTTATAACGTAATACTATATAACGTTACACGTTATGAGGAAATGCTATAGTACGTTAAACTGTATAACGTATATACTATGTAACGTTATACGTTATAACGTAGTACCATATAATATTACACGTTATAGCGTAATACTATATAACGTTATACGTTATAACGCAATACCATATAACGTTACACGTTATAGCGTAATACTATATAACGTTATATGTTATAACGTAATACCATATGACGTTATACGTTATAACGTAATACTGCATAACGTTATACGTTAGAACGTCATAATATATAACGTTATACGTTATAACGTAATACTGCATAACGTTATACGTTAGAACGTCATAATATATAACGTTATACGTTATAACGTAATACTGCATAACGTTATACGTTAGAACGTCATAATATATAACGTTATACGTTATAACGTAATACTATATAACGTTACACGTTATGAGGAAATGCTATAGTATGTTATACGGTATAACGTATATACTGCATAACGTTATACGTTATAACGTAGTACCATATAACGTTACACGTTATAGCGTAATACTATATAACGTTATACGTTATAACGTAATACCATATGACGTTATACGTTATAACGTAATACCATATGATGTTATACGTTATAAGGAAATGCTATAGTACGTTACACGGTATAACGTAATACTACATAACGTTATACGTTATAACGTAATACCATATGGCATTAAACGTTATAAGGAAATGCTATGGTACGTTACACGTTATAACGAAGTACTATATAACGTTATACATTATAACGTAATACCTTATGACGTTATACGTTATAACGTAATACTATATAACGTTATAAATTATAACGTAATGCCATATTATGTTATACGTTATAACGTAATACCATATGACGTTATACGTTATAAGGAAATGCTTATATACCATAGTACGTTACACGTTATAACGAAGTACTATAAAACGTTATACATTATAACGTAATACCTTATGACGTTATACGTTATAACGTAATACCAAATAACGTTACACGTCATAACGTAATACCATATAATGTTATACTTTAGAACGTCATACTATATAACGTTACACGTTATAACGTAATACTATATAACGTTGTACGTTATAAAGAAATGCTATAGTACGTTATATGTTATAACGTAATACCATATGACGTCATACGTAATAACGTAATACTGCATAACGTTATACGTTATAACGTAATAGTATGTAACGATATACGTTATAACGTAATACCATATGACTTTATACGTTATAACGTAATACCATATGACGTTATACGTTATAACGTAATACCATATGACGTTATACGTTATAACGTAATACCATATAACGTTATACGTTGTAACGTAATATTATATAACGTTATACGTTATAACGTAATACTGTATGTCGTTATACGTTATAACGTAATACCATATAACGTTACATGTTATAGCGTAATACCATATGACGTTATACGTTATAATGTAATACTACATAACGTTATACGTTATAACGTAATACCATATAACGTTATACGTTATAACGTAATACCATATAACGTTACACGTTATATCGTAATACTATATAACGTTATAAGTTATAACGTAATACTATATAACGTTATAAATTATAACGTAATACCATATGACGTTATACGTTATAAGGAAATGCTATAGTACGTTACACGTTATAGCGTAATACTATATAACGTTATACGTTATAACGTAATACCATATGACGTTATACGTTATAACGTAATACTATATAACGTTATAAATTATAACGTAATACCATATGACGTTATACGTTATAAGGAAATGCTATAGTACGTTACACGTTATAACGAAGTACTATATAACGTTATACATTATAACGTAATACCTTATGACGTTATACGTTATAAGGTAATATTACATAACGTTATAAATTATAACGTAATGCCATATTATGTTATACGTTATAGCGTAATACTATATAACGTTACACGTTATGAGGAAATGCTATAGTACGTTAAACTGTATAACGTATATACTATATAACGTTATACGTTATAACGTAGTACCATATAATGTTACACGTTATAGCGTAATACTATATAACGTTATACGTTATTACGTAATACCATATAACGTTATACGTTATAACGTAATACCATATAACGTTACACGTTATAGCGTAATACTATATAACGTTATATGTTATAACGTAATACCATATGACGTCATACGTAATATCGTAATACTGCATAACGTTATACGTTATAACGTAATAATATATAATGTTATTCGTTATAACGTAATACCATATGACGTTATACGTTATAACGTAATACCATATAACATTATACGTTGTAACGTAATACTATATAACGTTATACGTTATAACGGAATACCATATAACGTTACACGTTATAGCGTAATACTATATAACGTTATATGTTATGACGCAATACCATATGACGTTATACGTTATAACGTAATACTGCATAACGTTATACGTCAGAACGTCATAATATATAACGTTATACGTTATAACGTAATACTATATAACGTTACACGTTATGAGGAAATGCTATGGTATGTTACACGGTATAACGTATATACTGCATAACGTTATACGTTATAACGTAGTACCATATAACGTTATACATTATAACGTAATACCTTATGACGTTATACGTTAGAACGTCATACTATATAACGTTATACGTTAGAACGTCATACTATATAACGTTACACGTTATAACGTAATACTATATAACGTTATACGTTATAAGGAAATGCCATAGTACGTTACACGTTATAATGTAATACTATATAACGTCATACGTTATAACGTAACACCATCTGACGTTATACGTTATAACACAATACCATATAACGTTATACGTTGTAACGTAATGCTATATAACGCTATACGTTATAACGTGATACCATATGACGTTATACGTTATAAAGAAATGCTATAATACGTTACACGTTATATCGTAATACTATATAACGTCATAAGTTATAACGTAATACCTTATGACGTTATACATTATAACGTAACACCATATAAAGTTATACGTTATAACGTAATACCATATAACGTTATACGTTATAACGTAATACAATATAACGTTATACGTTATAACGTAATACCATATGATGTTATACGTTATAAGGAAATGCTATATAACGTTATACGTTATAACGTAATACCATATGACGTTATACGTTATAAGGAAATGCTATAGTACGTTACATCTTATAACGTAATACAATATAACGTTATACGTCACAACGTAATACTGTATAATGTTATACATTATAACGTAATATCTTAGGACGTTATACGTCATAACGTAATACTGTATAACGTTATACATTATAACGTAATATCTTATGACGTTATACGTTATAACGTAATACCGTATAACGTTACACGTCATAACGTAATACCATATAACGTTACAGGTTATAAGGAAATGCTATAGTACGTTACACGCTATAACGTAATACCATATGACGTTATACGTTATAGCGTAATATTACATAACGTTATACGTTATAACGTAATACCATATGACGTCATGCGTTATAGGGAAATGATACAGTACGTTACACGTTATAACGTAATACCATATGACGTTATACGTTATAACGTAATATTACATAACGTTATACGTTATAACGTAATACCATATGACGTCATGCGTTATAGGGAAATGATACAGTACGTTACACGTTATAAGGTAATACCATATAACGTTATACGTTATAAGGTAATATTACATAACGTTATAAATTATAACGTAATGCCATATTATGTTATACGTTATAACGTAATACCATATGACGTTATACGTTATGAGGAAATGCTATAGTACGTTACACGTTATAACGAAGTACTATACAACGTTATACATTATAACGTAATACCTTATGACGTTATACGTTATAACGTAATACTATATAACGTTATAAATTATAACGTAATACCATATGACGTTATACGTTATAAGGAACTGCTATAGTACGTTACACGTTATAACGAAGTACTATATAACGTTATACATTATAACGTAATACCTTATGACGTTATACGTTATAACGTAATACCAAATAACGTTATACGTCATAACGTAATACTATATAACGTTACACGTCATAACGTAACACCATATAATGTTATACGTTAGAACGTCATACTATATAACGTTACACGTTATAACGTAATACTATATAACGTTATACGTTATAAGGAAATGCCATAGTACGTTACACGTTATAATGTAATACTATATAACGTCATACGTTATAACGTAATACCATCTGACGTTATACGTTATAACGCAATACCATATAACGTTATACGTTGTAACGTAATGCGATATAACGCTATACGTTATAACGTGATACCATATGACGTTATACGTTATAAAGAAATGCTATAATACGTTACACGTTATATCGTAATACTATATAACGTCATAAGTTATAACGTAATACCTTATGACGTTATACGTTATAACGTAACACCATATAACGTTATACGTTATAACCGAATACCATATGATGTTATACGTTATAAGGAAATGCTATATAACGTTATACGTTATAACGTAATACCATATGACGTTATACGTTATGAGGAAATGCTATAGTACGTTACACGGTATAACGTAATACTACATAACGTTATACGTTATAACGTAATACCATATGGCATTATACGTTATAAGGAAATGCTATAGTACGTTGCACGCTATAACGAAGTACTATATAACGTTATACATTATAACGTAATACCTTATGACGTTATACGTTATAACGTAATACCAAATAACGTTATACGTCATAACGTAATACAATATAACGTTACACGTCATAACGTAATACCATATAACGTTATACGTTAGAACGTCATACTATATAACGTTATACGTTATAACGTAATACTATATAACGTTACACGTTATTGAGGAAATGCTATAGTACGTTACACGCTATAACGTATATACTACATAACGTTATACGTAATAACGTAGTACCATATAACGTTACACGTTATAGCGTAATACTATATAACGTTATACGTTATAAGGAAATGCTATAGTACGTTACACGCTATAACGTAATACCATATGACGTTATACGTTATAACGTAATATTACATAACGTTCTACGTTATAACGTAATACCATATGACGTCATGCGTTATAGGGAAATGATACAGTACGTTACACGTTATAACGTAATACTATATAACGTTATACGTTATAACGTAATACCATCTGACGTTATACGTTATAACGCAATACCATATAACGTTATACGTTGTAACGTAATGCGATATAACGCTATACGTTATAACGTGATACCATATGACGTTATACGTTATAAAGAAATGCTATAATACGTTACACGTTATATCGTAATACTATATAACATCATAAGTTATAACGTAATACCTTATGACGTTATACGTTATAACGTAATATTACATAACGTCCTACGATATAACGTAATACCATATGACGTCATGCGATATAGGGAAATGATACAGTACGTTACACGTTATAACGTAATACTATATAACGTTATACGTTATAAGGAAATGCCATAGTACGTTACACGTTATAACGTAATACTATATAACGTCATACGTTATAACGTAATACCATCTGACGTTATACGTTATAACGTAACACCATATAACGTTATACGTTATAACGTAATACCAAATAACGTTATACGTTATAACGTAATTCCAAATAACGTTATACGTTATAACTTAATACAATATAACGTAATACGTTATAACGTAATACCATATGATGTTATACGTTATAAGGAAATGCTATATAACGTTATACGTTGTAACGTAATGCTATATAACGCTATACGTTATAACGTGATACCATATGACGTTATACGTTATAAAGAATGCTATAATACGTTACACGTTATATCGTAATACTATATAACGTCATAAGTTATAACGTAATACCTTATGACGTTATACGTTATAACGTAACACCATATAACGTTATACGTTATAACGTAATACCAAATAACGTTATACGTTATAACGTAATTCCAAATAACGTTATACGTTATAACTTAATACAATATAACGTAATACGTTATAACGTAATACCATATGATGTTATACGTTATAAGGAAATGCTATATAACGTTATACGTTATAACGTAATACCATATGACGTTATACGTTATAAGGAAATGCTATAGTACGTTACATCTTATAACGTAATACAATATAACGTTATACGTCACAACGTAATACTGTATAATGTTATACATTATAACGTAATATCTTAGGACGTTATACGTCATAACGTAATACTGTATAACGTTATACATTATAACGTAATACTATATAACGTTATACGTTATAACGTAATACCATATAACGTTATACGTTATAACGTAATACTATATAACGTTACACGTTATTGAGGAAATGCTATAGTACGTTACACGCTATAACGTATATACTACATAACGTTATACGTAATAACGTAGTACCATATAACGTTACACGTTATAGCGTAATACCAAATAACGTTATACGTCATAACGTAATACTATATAACGTTACACGTCATAACGTAACACCATATAATGTTATACGTTAGAACGTCATACTATATAACGTTACACGTTATAACGTAATACTATATAACGTTATACGTTATAAGGAAATGCCATAGTACGTTACACGTTATAATGTAATACTATATAACGTCATACGTTATAACGTAATACCATCTGACGTTATACGTTATAACGCAATACCATATAACGTTATACGTTGTAACGTAATGCGATATAACGCTATACGTTATAACGTGATACCATATGACGTTATACGTTATAAAGAAATGCTATAATACGTTACACGTTATATCGTAATACTATATAACGTCATAAGTTATAACGTAATACCTTATGACGTTATACGTTATAACGTAACACCATATAACGTTATACGTTATAACCGAATACCATATGATGTTATACGTTATAAGGAAATGCTATATAACGTTATACGTTATAACGTAATACCATATGACGTTATACGTTATGAGGAAATGCTATAGTACGTTACACGGTATAACGTAATACTACATAACGTTATACGTTATAACGTAATACCATATGGCATTATACGTTATAAGGAAATGCTATAGTACGTTGCACGCTATAACGAAGTACTATATAACGTTATACATTATAACGTAATACCTTATGACGTTATACGTTATAACGTAATACCAAATAACGTTATACGTCATAACGTAATACTATATAACGTTACACGTCATAACGTAATACCATATAACGTTATACGTTAGAACGTCATACTATATAACGTTATACGTTATAACGTAATACTATATAACGTTACACGTTATTGAGGAAATGCTATAGTACGTTACACGCTATAACGTATATACTACATAACGTTATACGTAATAACGTAATACCATATAACGTTACACGTTATAGCGTAATACTATATAACGTTATACGTTATAACGTTATACCGTATAACGTTATACGTTAAAACGTAATACCATATAACGTTATACGTTATAACGTAATACCTTATGACGTTATACGTTATAACGTAATACCATATAACGTTATACGTAATAACGTAATACTAAATAATGTTATACGTTATAGCGTAATACCATATGACGTTATACGTTATAAGGAAATGCCTTATGACGTTATACGTTGTAGCGTAATACCATAAAACGCTATACGTTATAACGTAATATCATATGACGTTATACGTTATAAGGAAATGATATAGTACGTTATGCGTTATAACGTAATACCATATGACGTTATACGTTATAACGTAATACTAAATAACGTTATACGTTATAACGTAATAACATATGACGTTATACGTTATAAGGAAATGGTATAGTACGTTAGACGTTATAACGTAGTACCATATAACGTTATACGTTATAACGTAATACTAAATAACGTTATACGTTATAACGTAATACCATATGACGCTATACGTTATAAGGAAATGGTATAGTACGTTACACGTTATAACGTAATACCATATAACGTATACGTTATAACTTACTACCATATGGCGTTATACGTCATAACGTAATACTATATAACGTTATACGTTATAACGTAATACTAAATAATGTTATACGTTATAGCGTAATACCATATGACGTTATACGTTATAAGGAAATGCCTTATGACGTTATACGTTGTAGCGTAATACCATAAAACGCTATACGTTATAACGTAATACCATATGACGTTATACGTTATAAGGAAATGATATAGTACGTTATGCGTTATAACGTAATACCATATGACGTTATACGTTATAACGTAATACTAAATAACGTTATACGTTATAACGTAATACCATATGACGTCATACGTTATAAGCAAATGCTATAGTACGTTAGACGTTATAACGTAGTACCATATAACGTTATACGGTAAACCGTAATACCATATAACGTTATACGTTATAACGTAATACTATATAACGTTGTACGTTGTAACGTAGTACCATATAAAGTAATCCGTTATAACGTAATACTATATAATGTTATACGTTATAACGTAATACCATATGACGTTATACGTTATAAGGAAATGGTATAGTACGTTACACGTTAAACCGCAATATCATATAACGTTATACGTTATAACATAGTACCATATGACGTTGTACGTTATAAAATAATACCATATAACGTTATACGTGATAACGTAATACTAAATAACGTTATACGTGATAACGTAATAGTAAATAACGCTATACTTTACAACGTAATAACATATGACGTTATACGTTATACGGAAGTGCTATAGTACGTTACACATTTTAACGTAATACCATATAACGTTATACGTTATAACGTAATACCATATAACTTTATACGTTATAACGTAATTCCATATAACGTTATACGATATATCTTAATACCATATGACGTTATACGTTATAAGGAAATGCTATAGTACGTTAGACATTGTAACGTAATACTATATAACGTTATACGTTATAACGTAATACCATATGACGTTATACGTTATAAGGAAATGCTATAGTACGTTACACGTTATAACGTAATACCGTATAACGTTATACGTTAAAACGTAATACCATAATACGCTATACGTTATAATGTAACACTAAATAACGTTATACGTTATAACGTAATACCATATGACGTTATACGTTATAAGGAAATGCCTTATGACGTTATACGTTGTAGCGTAATACCATAAAACGCTATACGTTATATCGTAATACCATATGACGTTATACGTTATATGGAAATGATATAGTACGTTACGCGTTATAACGTAATACCATATGACGTTATACGTTATAACGTAATACCATATGACGGTATACGATATAACGTAATACCATAAAACGTTATACGTTATAACGTAATACCATATAACTTTATACGTTATAACGTAATACCATATAACCTTATACGATATATCTTAATACCATATGACGTTATACGTTATAAGGAAATGATATAGTACGTTACGCGTTATAACGTAATACCATATGGCGTTATACGTTATAACGTAGTACCATATGACGTTGTACGTTATAACGTAATACCATATAACGTTATACGTGATAACGTAATACTAAATAACGTTATAAGTGATAACGTAATACTAAATAACGCTATACGTTACAACGTAATAACATATGACGTTATACGTTATACGGAAATGCTATAGTGCGTTACACATTTTAACGTAGTACCATATAACGTTATACGTTATAACGTAATACCATATAACGTTATACGTTATAACGTAATACTAAATAACGTTATACGTTATAACGTAATACCATATGACGTTATACGTTATAAGGAAATCCTATAGTACGTTAGACGTTATAACGTAGTACCACATAATGTTATACGTTAAAACGTAATACCATATATCGTTATACGTTATCACGTAATACCATATAACGGTTTACGTTATAACGTAATACCATATAACGTTATACGTTATAACGTAATACCATATAACGTTATACGTTATAACGTAATACCATATAACGTTATACGTTATAACGTAATACTAAATAACGTTATACGTTATAACGTAATACCATATGACGTTATACGTTATAAGGAAATGCTATAGTACGTTGCACGTTACAACGTAATACCATATAACGTTATACGTTATATAGAAATGCTATAGTATGTTATACGTTGTAACGTAATAGTATATAAATTTATACGTTATAACGTCATATCATATGACGTTATACGTTATAACGTAATTCTACATAACGTTATACGTTATAACGTAATACCATATAACGTTATACGTTATATAGAAATGCTATAGTACGTTATACGTTGTAACGTAATTCCATATGACGTTATACGTCATGAGGAAATGCTATAATACGTTACACGTTATAACGTAATACTATATAACGTTATACGTTATAACGTAATACCATATGACGTTATACGTTATAACGTAATACTAAATAACGTTATATGTTATAAGGTAATATTATATAACGTTATGCGTCATAACGTAATACCATAAGACGTTATACGTTATAAGGAAATGCTATAGTACGTTACACGTTACATCGTAATACTATATAACCTTATACGTTATAACATAATACCATATGACGTCATACGTTATAAGGAAATGCCTTATGACGTTATACGTTGTAGCGTAATACCATAAAACGTTATACGTTATAACGTAATACCATATGACGTTATATGTTATAACGAAATGCTATAGTACCTTACACGTTATAATATAATGCCATATAACGTTATACGTTATAACTTAATACCATATGACGTTATACGTTATAACGTAATACTATATAACGTTAAACGTTATAACGTGATACTATAGAACGTTATACGTTATAACTTAATACCATATGACGTTATACGTTATAACGTAATACTATATAACGTTATACGTTATAACGTGATACTATATAACGTTATACGTTATATCGTGATACTATATAACGTTATACGTTATAACGTAATACTATATAACGTTATACGTTATAACGTTATACCGTATAACGTTATACGTTAAAACGTAATACCATATAACGTTATACGTTATAACGTAATACCTTATGACGTTATACGTTATAACGTAATACCATATAACGTTATACGTTATAACGTAATACTAAATAATGTTATACGTTATAGCGTAATACCATATGACGTTATACGTTATAAGGAAATGCCTTATGACGTTATACGTTGTAGCGTAATACCATAAAACGCTATACGTTATAACGTAATACCATATGACGTTATACGTTATAAGGAAATGATATAGTACGTTATGCGTTATAACGTAATACCATATGACGTTATACGTTATAACGTAATACTAAATAACGTTATACGTTATAACGTAATAACATATGACGTTATACGTTATAAGGAAATGGTATAGTACGTTAGACGTTATAACGTAGTACCATATAACGTTATACGTTATAACGTAATACTAAATAACGTTATACGTTATAACGTAATACCATATGACGTTATACGTTATAAGGAAATGGTATAGTACGTTACACGTTATAACGTAATACCATATAACGTATACGTTATAACTTACTACCATATGGCGTTAAACGTCATAACGTAATACTATATAACGTTATACGTTATAACGTAATACTAAATAATGTTATACGTTATAGCGTAATACCATATGACGTTATACGTTATAAGGAAATGCCTTATGACGTTATACGTTGTAGCGTAATACCATAAAACGCTATACGTTATAACGTAATACCATATGACGTTATACGTTATAAGGAAATGATATAGTACGTTATGCGTTATAACGTAATACCATATGACGTTATACGTTATAACGTAATACTAAATAACGTTATACGTTATAACGTAATACCATATGACGTCATACGTTATAAGGAAATGCTATAGTACGTTAGACGTTATAACGTAGTACCATATAACGTTATACGGTAAACCGTAATACCATATAACGTTATACGTTATAACTTAATAGCATATGACGTTATACGTTATAACGTAATACCATATAACGTTATACGTTATAACGTAATACTAAATAACGTTATACGTTATAACGTAATACCATAGGACGTTATACGTTATAAGGAAATGGTATAGTACGTTACACGTTATAACGTAATACCATATAACGTATACGTTATAACTTACTACCATATGGCGTTATACGTCATAACGTAATACTATATAACGTTGTACGTTGTAACGTAGTACCATATAAAGTAATCCGTTATAACGTAATACTATATAACGTTATACGTTATAACGTAATACCATATGACGTTATACGTCATGAGGAAATGCTATAATACGTTACACGTTATAACGTAATACCATATAACGTATACGTTATAACTTACTACCATATGGCGTTATACGTCATAACGTAATACCATATAACGTTATACGTTATATAGAAATGCTATAGTACGTTATACGTTGTAACGTAATTCCATATGACGTTATACGTCATGAGGAAATGCTATAATACGTTACACGTTATAACGTAATACTATAGAACGTTATACGTTATAACGTAATACCATATGACGTTATACGTTATAACGTAATACTAAATAACGTTATATGTTATAAGGTAATATTATATAACGTTATGCGTTATAACGTAATACCATAAGACGTTATACGTTATAAGGAAATGCTATAGTACGTTACACGTTACATCGTAATACTATATAACCTTATACGTTATAACATAATACCATATGACGTCATACGTTATAAGGAAATGCCTTATGGCGTTATACGTTGTAGCGTAATACCATAAAACGTTATAACGTAATACCATATGACGTTATACGTTATAACGAAATGCTATAGTGCCTTACACGTTATAATATAATGCCATATAACGTTATACGTTATAACTTAATACCATATGACGTTATACGTTATAACGTAATACTATATAACGTTAAACGTTATAACGTGATACTATAGAACGTTATACGTTATAACTTAATACCATATGACGTTATACGTTATAACGTAATACTATATAACGTTATACGTTATAACGTGATACTATATAACGTTATACGTTATAACGTGATACTATATAACGTTATACGTTATAACGTAATACTATATAACGTTATACGTTATAACGTTATACCGTATAACGTTATACGTTAAAACGTAATACTATATAACGTTATACGTTATAACGTAATACCTTATGACGTTATACGTTATAACGTAATACCATATAACGTTATACGTTATAACGTAATACTAAATAATGTTATACGTTATAGCGTAATACCATATGACGTTATACGTTATAAGGAAATGCCTTATGACGTTATACGTTGTAGCGTAATACCATAAAACGCTATACGTTATAACGTAATACCATATGACTTTATACGTTATAAGGAAATGATATAGTACGTTATGCGTTATAACGTAATACCATATGACGTTATACGTTATAACGTAATACTAAATAACGTTATACGTTATAACGTAATACTAAATAACGTTATACGTTATAACGTAATAACATATGACGTTATACGTTATAAGGAAATGGTATAGTACGTTAGACGTTATAACGTAGTACCATATAACGTTATACGTTATAACGTAATACTAAATAACGTTATACGTTATAACGTAATACCATATGACGTTATACGTTATAAGGAAATGGTATAGTACGTTACACGTTATAACGTAATACCATATAACGTATACGTTATAACTTACTACCATATGGCGTTATACGTCATAACGTAATACTATATAACGTTATACGTTATAACGTAATACTAAATAATGCTATACGTTATAGAGAAGTACCATATGACGTTATACGTTATAAGGAAATGCCTTATGACGTTATACGTTGTAGCGTAATACCATAAAACGCTATACGTTATAACGTAATACCATATGACTTTATACGTTATAAGGAAATGATATAGTACGTTATGCGTTATAACGTAATACCATATGACGTTATACGTTATAACGTAATACTAAATAACGTTATACGTTATAACGTAATACCATATGACGTCATACGTTATAAGGAAATGCTATAGTACGTTAGACGTTATAACGTAGTACCATATAACGTTATACGGTAAACCGTAATACCATATAACGTTATACGTTATAACTTAATAGCATATGACGTTATACGTTATAACGTAATACCATATAACGTTATACGTTATAACGTAATACTAAATAACGTTATACGTTATAACGTAATACCATAGGACGTTATACGTTATAAGGAAATGGTATAGTACGTTACACGTTATAACGTAATACCATATAACGTATACGTTATAACTTACTACCATATGGCGTTATACGTCATAACGTAATACTATATAACGTTGTACGTTGTAACGTAGTACCATATAAAGTAATCCATTATAACGTAATACTATATAACGTTATACGTTATAACGTAATACCATATGACGTTATACGTTATAAGGAAATGGTATAGTACGTTACACGTTAAACCGCAATATCATATAACGTTATACGTTATCACATAGTACCATATGACGTTGTACGTTATAAAATAATACCATATAACGTTATACGTGATAACGTAATACTAAATAACGTTATACGTGATAACGTAATACTAAATAACGTTATACGTGATAACGTAATACTAAATAACGCTATACTTTACAACGTAATAACATATGACGTTATACGTTATACGGAAGTGCTATAGTACGTTACACATTTTAACGTAATACCATATAACGTTATACGTTATAACGTAATACCATATAACTTTATACGTTATAACGTAATTCCATATAACGTTATACGTTATAACGTAATACCATATGACGTTATACGTTATAAGGAAATGGTATAGTACGTTACACGTTAAACCGCAATATCATATAACGTTATACGTTATCACATAGTACCATATGACGTTGTACGTTATAAAATAATACCATATAACGTTATACGTGATAACGTAATACTAAATAACGTTATACGTGATAACGTAATACTAAATAACGTTATACGTGATAACGTAATACTAAATAACGCTATACTTTACAACGTAATAACATATGACGTTATACGTTATACGGAAGTGCTATAGTACGTTACACATTTTAACGTAATACCATATAACGTTATACGTTATAACGTAATACCATATAACTTTATACGTTATAACGTAATTCCATATAACGTTATACGTTATAACGTAATACTAAATAATGTTATACGTTATAACGTAATACCATATGACGTTATACGTTATAAGGAAATGCCTTATGACGTTATACGTTGTAGCGTAATACCATAAAACGCTATACGTTATAACGTAATACCATATGACGTTATACGTTATAAGGAAATGATATAGTACGTTATGCGTTATAACGTAATACCATATGACGTTATACGTTATAACTCAATAGCATATGACGTTATACGTCATATCGTAATACTATATAACGTTATACGTTAAAGCGTAATACCATATAACGTTATACGTTATAACGTAATACTAAATAACGTTATACGTTATAACGTAATCACATATGACGTTATACGTTATAAGGAAATGGTATAGTACGTTAGACGTTATAACGTAGTACCATATAACGTTATACGTTATAACGTAATACTAAATAACGTTATACGATATAGCGTAATACCATATGACGTTATACGTTATAAGGAAATGGTATAGTACGTTACACGTTATAACGTAATACCATATAACGTATACGTTATAACTTACTACCATATGGCGTTATACGTCATAACGTAATACTATATAACGTTGTACGTTGTAACGTAATACCATATAAAGTAATCCGTTATAACGTAATACTATATAACGTTATACGTTATAACGTAATACCATATGACGTCATACGTTATAAGGACATGCTATAGTACGTTAGACGTTAAAACGTAGTACCATATAACGTTATACGTGAAACCGTAATACCATATAACGTTATACGTTATAACTTAATAGCATATGACGTTATACGTTATAACGTAATACCATATAACGTTATACGTTATAACTTAATAGCATATAACGTTATACGTTATAACGTAATACTATATAACGTTATACGTTATAACGTTATACCGTATGACGTTGTACGTCATAGCGTAATACCATAAAACGCTATATGTTATAACGTAATACCATATGACGTCATACGTTATAAGGAAATGATATAATACGTTACGCGTTATAATGTAATACCATATAACGTTATACGTTATAACGTCGTACGATATAACGATATACGTTGTAACGTAATATTAAATAACGTTATACGTTATAACGTAATACCATATGACGTTATACGTTATCACGTAATACCATATGACGTTATACGTTATAAGGAAATGCTATAGTACCTTACATGTTATAACGTAATACCATATAACGTTATACGTTAAAACGTAATACCATATAACGTTATACGTTATAACGTAATTCTATATAACGTTATGCGTTAAAACGTAATACCTTATGACGTTATACGTTATAACGTAATACCATATAACGTTATACGATATCAGTTAATACCATATGACGTTATACGTTATAAGGAAATGCTATAGTACCTTACACGTTATAACGTAATACCATATAACGTTATACGTTATAACGTAATACTAAATAACGTTATATGTTATAACGTAATATTATATAACGTTATGCGTTATAACGTAATACCATAAGACGTTATTCGTTATAAGGAAATGCTATAGTACGTTAGACGTTATAACGTAGTACCATATAACGTTATACGTTAAACCGTCATACCATATAACGTTATACGTTATAACTTAATAGCATATGACGTTATACGATATAACTTAATACCATATGACGTTATACGTTATAAGGAAATGGTATAGTACGTTACACGTTATAACGTAATACCATATTACGTATACGTTATAACTTAATACCATATGGCGTTATACGTCATAACGTAATACTATATAACGTTGTACGTTGCAATATGACGTTATACGTTATAACGTAATACTATATAACGTTATAGGATATAACTTAATACCATATGACGTTATACGTTATAACGTAATTCTACATAACGTTATACGTTATAACGTACTACCATATGACGTTATACGTTATAACGTTATACCGTATGACGTTATACGTTATAGCGTAATACCATAAAACGCTATACGTTATAACGTAATACCATATGACGTCATACGTTATAAGGAAATGATATAATACGTTACGCGTTATAACGTAGTACCATATGACGTTATACGTTATAACGTAGTACCATATGACGTTGTACGTTATAACGTAATACCATATAACGTTATACGTGATAACGTAATACTAAATAACGCTATACGTTACAACGGAATAACATATGACGGTATACGTTATACGGAAATGCTATAGTACGTTACACATTTTAACGTAATACCATATAACGTTATACGTTATAACGTAATACCATGTAACTTTATACGTTATAACGTAATACCATATAACGTTATACGATATATCTTAATACCATATGACGTTATACGTTATAAGGAAATGCTATAGTACGTTAGACGTTGTAACGTAATACTGTATAACGTTATACGTTATAACGTAATACCATATGACGTTATACGTTATAAGGAAATGCTATAGTACGTTACACGTTATAACGTAATACCGTATAACGTTATACGTTAAAACGTAATACCATATAACGTTATACGTTATAACGTAATACCTTATGACGTTATACGTTATAACGTAATACCATATGACGTTATACGTTATAACGTAATTCTACATAACGTTATACGTTATAACGTAATACCATATGACGTTATACGTTATAACGTAATACCATATAACGTTATACGTTATAACGTAATACCATATGACGTTATACGTTATAACGTAATTCTACATAACGTTATACGTTATAACGTAATACCATATGACGTTATACGTTATAAGGAAATGCTATAGTACGTTAGACGTTATAACGTAGTACCACATAACGTTATACGTTAAAACGTAATACCATATAACGTTATACGTTATCACGTAATACCATTTAACGTTTTACGTTATAACGTAATACCATATAACGTTATACGTTATAACGTAATACCATATAACGTTATACGTTATAACGTAATACCATATAACGTTATACGTTATAACGTAGTACCATATGACGTTATACGTTATAACGTAATACCATATAACGTTATACGTTATAACGTAATACTAAATAACGTTATACGTTATAGCGTAATACCATATGACGTTATACGTTATAACGTAATACTATATAACGTTATACGTTATAACGTGATACTATATAACGTTATACGTTATAACGTAATACTATATAACGATATACGTTATAACGTTATACCGTATGACGTTATACGTCATAGCGTAATACCATAAAACGCTATATGTAATAACGTAATACCATATGACGTCATACGTTATAAGGAAATGATATAATACGTTACGCGTTATAATGTAATACCATATAACGTTATAGGTTATAACGTCGTACGATATAACGATATACGTTGTAACGTAATATTAAATAACGTTATACGTTATAACGTAATACCATATGACGTTATACGTTATCACGTAATACCATATGACGTTATACGTTATAAGGAAATGCTATAGTACCTTACATGTTATAACGTAATACCATATAACGTTATACGTTAAAACGTAATACCATATAACGTTATACGTTATAACGTAATTCTATATAACGTTATGCGTTAAAACGTAATACCTTATGACGTTATACGTTATAACGTAATACCATATAACGTTACACGATATCAGTTAATACCATATGACGTTATACGTTATAAGGAAATGCTATAGTACGTTACACGTTACATCGTAATACTATATAACCTTATACGTTATAACGCAATACCATATGACGTTATACGTTATAACGTAATACCATAATACGCTATACGTTATAACGTAATACCATAATACGCTATACGTTATAAGGAAATGATATAGTACGTTATGCGTTATAACGTAATGCCATATGACGTTATACGTTATAACTCAATACCATATGACGTTATACGTCATAACGTAATACTATATAATGTTATACGTTAAAGCGTAATACCATATAACGTTATACGTTGTAACGTAATACTAAATAACGTTATACGTTATAACGTAATACCATATGACGTTATACGTTATAAGGAAATGCTATAGTACGTTAGACGTTATAACGTAGTACCACATAATGTTATACGTTAAACCGTAATACCATATATCGTTATACGTTATCACGTAATACCATATGACGTTATACGTTATAAGGAAATGCTATAGTACGTTACACGTTACAACGTAATACCATATAACGTTATACGTTATATAGAAATGCTATAGTATGTTATACGTTGTAACGTAATACTATATAACTTTATACGTTATAACGTAATACTAAATAACGTTATACGTTATAACGTAATACCATATGACGTTATACGTTATAAGGAAATGCTATGGTACGTTAGACGTTATAACGTAGTACCACATAATGTTATACGTTAAACCGTAATACCATATATCGTTATACGTTATCACGTAATACCATATAACGGTTTACGTTATAACGTAATACCATATAACGTTATACGTTATAACGTAATACCATATGACGTTATACGTTATAACGTAATACTAAATAACGTTATATGTTATAAGGTAATATTATATAACGTTATGCGTTATAACGTAATACCATAAGACGTTATACGTTATAAGGAAATGCTATAGTACGTTACACGTTACATCGTAATACTATATAACCTTATACGTTATAACGTAATACCATATGACGTCATACGTTATAAGGAAATGCCTTATGACGTTATACGTTGTAGCGTAATACCATAAAACGTTATACGTTATAACGTAATACCATATGACGTTATACGTTATAAGGAAATGCTATAGTACCTTACACGTTATAATATAATGCCATATAACGTTATACGTTATAACTTAATACCATATGACGTTATACGTTATAACGTAATACTATATAACGTTAAACGTTATAACGTGATACTATAGAACGTTATACGTTATAACTTAATACCATATGACGTTATACGTTATAACGTAATACTATATAACGTTATACGTTATAACGTGATACTATATAACGTTATACGTTATAACGTGATACTATATAACGTTATACGTTATAACGTAATACTATATAACGTTATACGCTATAACGTTATACCGTATAACGTTATACGTTAAAACGTAATACCATATAACGTTATACGTTATAACGTAATACCTTATGACGTTATACGTTACAACGTAATACCATATAACGTTATACGTTATAACGTAATACTAAATAATGTTATACGTTATAGCGTAATACCATATGACGTTATACGTTATAAGGAAATGCCTTATGACGTTATACGTTGTAGCGTAATACCATAAAACGCTATACGTTATAACGTAATACCATATGACGTTATACGTTATAAGGAAATGATATAGTACGTTATGCGTTATAACGTAATACCATATGACGTTATACGTTATAACGTAATACTACATAACGTTATACCTTATAACGTAATAACATATGACGTTATACGTTATAAGGAAATGGTATAGTACGTTAGACGTTATAACGTAGTACCATATAACGTTATACGTTATAACGTAATACTAAATAACGTTATACGTTATAACGTAATACCATATGACGTTATACGTTATAAGGAAATGGTATAGTACGTTACACGTTATAACGTAATACCATATAACGTATACGTTATAACTTACTACCATATGGCGTTATACGTCATAACGTAATACTATATAACGTTATACGTTATAACGTAATACTAAATAATGTTATACGTTATAGCGTAATACCATATGACGTTATACGTTATAAGGAAATGCCTTATGACGTTATACGTTGTAGCGTAATACCATAAAACGCTATACGTTATAACGTAATACCATATGACGTTATACGTTATAAGGAAATGATATAGTACGTTATGCGTTATAACGTAATACCATATGACGTTATACGTTATAACGTAATACTAAATAACGTTATACGTTATAACGTAATACCATATGACGTCATACGTTATAAGGAAATGCTATAGTACGTTAGACGTTATAACGTAGTACCATATAACGTTATACGGTAAACCGTAATACCATATAACGTTATACGTTATAACTTAATAGCATATGACGTTATACGTTATAACGTAATACCATATAACGTTATACGTTATAACGTAATACTAAATAACGTTATACGTTATAACGTAATACCATATGACGTTATACGTTATAAGGAAATGGTATAGTACGTTACACGTTATAACGTAATACCATATAACGTATACGTTATAACTTACTACCATATGGCGTTATACGTCATAACGTAATACTATATAACGTTGTACGTTGTAACGTAGTACCATATAAAGTAATCCGTTATAACGTAATACTATATAACGTTATACGTTATAACGTAATACCATATGACGTTATACGTTATAAGGAAATGGTATAGTACGTTACACGTTAAACCGCAATATCATATAACGTTATACGTTATAACATAGTACCATATGACGTTGTACGTTATAAAATAATACCATATAACGTTATACGTGATAACGTAATACTAAATAACGTTATACGTGATAACGTAATACTAAATAACGCTATACTTTACAACGTAATAACATATGACGTTATACGTTATACGGAAGTGCTATAGTACGTTACACGTTTTAACGTAATACCATATAACGTTATACGTTATAACGTAATACCATATAACTTTATACGTTATAAGGTAATTCCATATAACGTTATACGATATATCTTAATACCATATGACGTTATACGTTATAAGGAAATGCTATAGTACGTTAGACGTTGTAACGTAATACTATATAACGTTATACGTTATAACGTAATACCATATGACGTTATACGTTATAAGGAAATGCTATAGTACGTTACACGTTATAACGTAATACCGTATAACGTTATACGTTAAAACGTAATACCATATAACGTTATACGTTATAACGTAATACCTTATGACGTTATACGTTATAACGTAGTACCATATAACGTTATACGTTATAACGTAATACTAAATAATGTTATACGTTATAACGTAATACCATATGACGTTATACGATATAAGGAAATGCCTTATGACGTTATACGTTGTAGCGTAATACCATAAAACGCTATACGTTATAACGTTATACCATATGACGTTATACGTTATAAGGAAATGATATAGTACGTTAGACGTTGTAACGTAATACTATATAACGTTATACGTTATAACGTAATACCATATGACGTTATACGTTATAAGGAAATGCTATAGTACGTTACACGTTATAACGTAATACCGTATAACGTTATACGTTAAAACGTAATACCATATAACGTTATACGTTATAACGTAATACCATATGACGTTATACGTTATAACTCAATAGCATATGACGTTATACGTCATATCGTAATACTATATAACGTTATACGTTAAAGCGTAATACCATATAACGTTATACGTTATAACGTAATACTAAATAACGTTATACGTTATAGCGTAATCACATATGACGTTATACGTTATAAGGAAATGGTATAGTACGTTAGACGTTATAACGTAATACCATATAACGTTATACGTTATAACGTAATACTAAATAACGTTATACGTTATAACGTAATACCATATGACGTTATACGTTATAAGGAAATGGTATAGTACGTTACACGTTATAACGTAATACCATATAACGTATACGTTATAACTTACTACCATATGGCGTTATACGTCATAACGTAATACTATATAACGTTGTACGTTGTAACGTAATACCATATAAAGTAATCCGTTATAACGTAATACTATATAACGTTATACGTTATAACGTAATACCATATGACGTCATACGTTATAAGGACATGCTATAGTACGTTAGACGTTAAAACGTAGTACCATATAACGTTATACGTTAAACCGTAATACCATATAACGTTATACGTTATAACTTAATAGCATATGACGTTATACGTTATAACGTAATACCATATAACGTTATACGTTATAACGTAATACTAAATAACGTTATACGTTATAACGTAATACCATATGACGTTATACGTTATAAGGAAATGGTATAGTACGTTACACGTTATAACGTAATACCATATAACGTATACGTTATAACTTACTACCATATGGCGTTATACGTCATAACGTAATACTATATAACGTTGTACGTTGTAACGTAGTACCATATAAAGTAATCCGTTATAACGTAATACTATATAACGTTATACGTTATAACGTAATACCATATGACGTTATACGTTATAAGGAAATGGTATAGTACGTTACACGTTAAACCGCAATATCATATAACGTTATACGTTATAACATAGTACCATATGACGTTGTACGTTATAAAATAATACCATATAACGTTATACGTGATCACGTAATACTAAATAACGTTATACGTGATAACGTAATACTAAATAACGCTATACTTTACAACGTAATAACATATGACGTTATACGTTATACGGAAGTGCTATAGTACGTTACACGTTTTAACGTAATACCATATAACGTTATACGTTATAACGTAATACCATATAACTTTATACGTTATAAGGTAATTCCATATAACGTTATACGATATATCTTAATACCATATGACGTTATACGTTATAAGGAAATGCTATAGTACGTTAGACGTTGTAACGTAATACTATATAACGTTATACGTTATAACGTAATACCATATGACGTTATACGTTATAAGGAAATGCTATAGTACGTTACACGTTATAACGTAATACCGTATAACGTTATACGTTAAAACGTAATACCATATAACGTTATACGTTATAACGTAATACCTTATGACGTTATACGTTATAACGTAGTACCATATAACGTTATACGTTATAACGTAATACTAAATAATGTTATACGTTATAACGTAATACCATATGACGTTATACGATATAAGGAAATGCCTTATGACGTTATACGTTGTAGCGTAATACCATAAAACGCTATACGTTATAACGTAATACCATATGACGTTATACGTTATAAGGAAATGATATAGTACGTTAGACGTTGTAACGTAATACTATATAACGTTATACGTTATAACGTAATACCATATGACGTTATACGTTATAAGGAAATGCTATAGTACGTTACACGTTATAACGTAATACCGTATAACGTTATACGTTAAAACGTAATACCATATAACGTTATATGTTATAACGTAATTCTATATAACGTTATGCGTTAAAACGTAATACCTTATGACGTTATACGTTATAACGTAATACCATATAACGTTATACGATATCAGTTAATACCATATGACGTTATACGTTATAAGGAAATGCTATAGTACGTTACACGTTACATCGTAATACTATATAACCTTATACGTTATAACGTAATACCAAATGACGTTATACGTTATAAGGAAATGCTATAGTACGTTACACGTTACAACGTAATACTATATAACGTTATACGTTATAACGTAATACCATATGACGTTACACGTTATAACGTAATTCTACATAACGTTATACGTTATAACGTAATACCATATGACGTTATACGTTATAAGGAAATGGTATAGTACGTCACACGTTAAACCGCAATACCATATAACGTTATGCGTTATAACTTAATACCATATGACGTTATACGTCATAACGTAATACTATATAACGTTATACGTTAAAGCGTAATACCATATAATGTTATAAGTTTTATCGTAATACTATATAACGTTATACGTTATAACGTAATTCCATATGACGTTATACGTTATCACGTAATACCATATGACGTTATACGTTATAAGGAAATGCTATAGTACCTTACACGTTATAACGTAATACCATATAACGTTATACGTTAAAACGTAATACCATATAACGTTATACGTTATAACGTAATTCTATATAACGTTATGCGTTAAAACGTAATACCTTATGACGTTATACGTTATAACGTAATACCATAATACGCTATACGTTATAATGTCGCACTAAATAACGTTATACGTTATAACGTAATACCATATGACGTTATACGTTATAAGGAAATGCCTTATGACGTTATACGTTGTAGCGTAATACCATAAAACGCTATACGTTATAACGTAATACCATATGACGTTATACGTTATAAGGAAATGATATAGTACGTTACGCGTTATAACGTAATACCATATGACGTTATACGTTATAACGTAGTACCATATGACGTTGTACGTTATAACATAATACCATATGACGTTATACGTTATAAGGAAATGATATAGTACGTTACGCGTTATAACGTAATACCATATGACGTTATACGTTATAACGTAATACCATATGACGTTATACGTTATCACGTAATACCAAGTGACGTTATACGTTATAACGTAGTACCACATAATGTTATACGTTAAAACGTAATACCATATATCGTTATACGTTATCACGTAATACCATATAACGGTTTTCGTTATAACGTAATACCATATAACGTTATACGTTATAACGTAATACCATATGATGTTATACGTTATAATGTAATACCATATAACGTTATACGTTATAACGTAGTACCATATAACGATATACGTTGTAACGTAATATTAAATAACGTTATACGTTATAACGTAATACCATATGACGTTATACGTTATATAGAAATGCTATAGTACGTTATACGTTGTAACGTAATACTATATAGCTTTATACGTTATAACGTAATATCATATGACGTTATACGTTATAACGTAGTACCATATAACGTTATACGTTATAACGTAGTACCATATAACGATATACGTTGTAACGTAATATTAAATAACCATTATACGTTATAACGTAATACCATATGACGTTATACGTTATCACGTAATACCATATAACGTTATACGTTATAAGGAAATGCTATAGTACCTTACACGTTATAACGTGATACCATATAACGTTATACGTTAAATCGTAATACCATATAACGTTATACGTTATAACGTAATTCTATATAACGTTATGCGTTAAAACGTAATACCTTATGACGTTATACGTTATAACGTAATACCATAATACGCTATACGTTATAATGTAACACTAAATAACGTTATACGTTATAACGTAATACCATATGACGTTATACGTTATAAGGAAATGCCTTATGACGTTATACGTTGTAGCGTAATACCATAAAGCGCTATACGTTATAACGTAATACCATATGACGTTATACGTTATAAGGAAATGATATAGTACGTTACGCGTTATAACGTAATACCATATGACGTTATACGTTATAACGTAGTACCATATGACGTTGTACGTTATAACATAATACCATATAACGTTATACGTGATAACGTAATACTAAATAACGCTATACGTTACAACGTAATAACATATGACGTTATACGTTATACGGAAATGCTATAGTACGTTACACATTTTAACGTAATACCATATAACGTTATACGTTATAACGTAATACCATATAACTTTATACGTTGTAACGTAATACCATATAACGTTATACGATATATCTTAATACCATATGACGTTATACGTTATAAGGAAATGCTATAGTACTTTAGACGTTGTAACGTAATACTACATAACGTTATACGTTATAAAGTAATACCATATGACGTTATACGTCATAACGTAATACTATATAACGTTATACGTTAAAGCGTAATACCATATAATGTTATAAGTTTTATCGTAATACTATATAACGTTATACGTTATAACGTAATACCATATGACGTTATACGTTATCACGTAATACCAAGTGACGTTATACGTTATAACGTAGTACCACATAATGTTATACGTTAAAACGTAATACCATATATCGTTATACGTTATCACGTAATACCATATAACGGTTTTCGTTATAACGTAATACCATATAACGTTATACGTTATAACGTAATACCATATGACGTTATACGTTATAATGTAATACCATATAACGTTATACGTTATAACGTAGTGCCATATAACGATATACGTTGTAACGTAATATTAAATAACGTTATACGTTATAACGTAATACCATATGACGTTATACGTTATATAGAAATGCTATAGTACGTTATACGTTGTAACGTAATACTATATAGCTTTATACGTTATAACGTAATATCATATGACGTTATACGTTATAACGTAATACCATATAACGTTATACGTTATAACGTAGTACCATATAACGATATACGTTGTAACGTAATATTAAATAACCATTATACGTTATAACGTAATACCATATGACGTTATACGTTATCACGTAATACCATATAACGTTATACGTTATAAGGAAATGCTATAGTACCTTACACGTTATAACGTAATACCATATAACGTTATACGTTAAAACGTAATACCATATAACGTTATATGTTATAACGTAATTCTATATAACGTTATGCGTTAAAAAGTAATACCTTATGACGTTATACGTTATAACGTAATACCATATAACGTTATACGATATCAGTTAATACCATATGACGTTATACGTTATAAGGAAATGCTATAGTACGTTACACGTTACATCGTAATACTATATAACCTTATACGTTATAACGTAATACCAAATGACGTTATACGTTATAAGGAAATGCTATAGTACGTTACACGTTACAACGTAATACTATATAACGTTATACGTTATAACGTAATACCATATGACGTTACACGTTATAACGTAATTCTACATAACGTTATACGTTATAACGTAATACCATATGACGTTATACGTTATAAGGAAATGCTATAGTACGTTACACGTTATAACGTAATACCGTATAACGTTATACGTTATAACGTAATACCATATGACGTTATACGTTATAAGGAAATGCTATAGTACGTTACACGTTATAACGTAATACCGTATAACGTTATACGTTAAAACGTAATACCATATAACGTTATACGTTATAACGTAATACCATATGACGTTATACGTTATAAGGAAATGATATAGTACGTTAGACGTTGTAACGTAATACTATATAACGTTATACGTTATAACGTAATACCATATGACGTTATACGTTATAAGGAAATGCTATAGTACGTTACACGTTATAACGTAATACCGTATAACGTTATACGTTAAAACGTAATACCATATAACGTTATACGTTATAACGTAATACCATATGACGTTATACGTTATAACTCAATAGCATATGACGTTATACGTCATATCGTAATACTATATAACGTTATACGTTAAAGCGTAATACCATATAACGTTATACGTTATAACGTAATACTAAATAACGTTATACGTTATAACGTAATCACATATGACGTTATACGTTATAAGGAAATGGTATAGTACGTTAGACGTTATAACGTAATACCATATAACGTTATACGTTATAACGTAATACTAAATAACGTTATACGTTATAACGTAATACCATATGACGTTATACGTTATAAGGAAATGGTATAGTACGTTACACGTTATAACGTAATACCATATAACGTATACGTTATAACTTACTACCATATGGCGTTATACGTCATAACGTAATACTATATAACGTTGTACGTTGTAACGTAATACCATATAAAGTAATCCGTTATAACGTAATACTATATAACGTTATACGTTATAACGTAATACCATATGACGTCATACGTTATAAGGACATGCTATAGTACGTTGGACGTTAAAACGTAGTACCATATAACGTTATACGTTAAACCGTAATACCATATAACGTTATACGTTATAACTTAATAGCATATGACGTTATACGTTATAACGTAATACCATATAACGTTATACGTTATAACGTAATACTAAATAACGTCATACGTTATAACGTAATACCATATGACGTTATACGTTATAAGGAAATGGAATAGTACGTTACACGTTATAACGTAATACCATATAACGTATACGTTATAACTTACTACCATATGGCGTTATACGTCATAACGTAATACTATATAACGTTGTACGTTGTAACGTAATACAATATAAAGTAATCCGTTATAACGTAATACTATATAACGTTATACGTTATAACGTAATACCATATGACGTTATACGTTATAAGGAAATGGTATAGTACGTCACACGTTAAACCGCAATACCATATAACGTTATGCGTTATAACTTAATACCATATGACGTTATACGTCATAACGTAATACTATATAACGTTATACGTTAAAGCGTAATACCATATAATGTTATAAGTTTTATCGTAATACTATATAACGTTATACGTTATAACGTAATTCCATATGACGTTATACGTTATCACGTAATACCATATGACGTTATACGTTATAAGGAAATGCTATAGTACCTTACACGTTATAACGTAATACCATATAACGTTATACGTTAAAACGTAATACCATATAACGTTATACGTTATAACGTAATTCTATATAACGTTATGCGTTAAAACGTAATACCTTATGACGTTATACGTTATAACGTAATACCATAATACGCTATACGTTATAATGTAACACTAAATAACGTTATACGTTATAACGTAATACCATATGACGTTATACGTTATAAGGAAATGCCTTATGACGTTCTACGTTGTAGCGTAATACCATAAAACGCTATACGTTATAACGTAATACCATATGACGTTATACGTTATAAGGAAATGATATAGTACGTTACGCGTTATAACGTAATACCATATGACGTTATACGTTATAACGTAGTACCATATGACGTTGTACGTTATAACATAATACCATATAACGTTATACGTGATAACGTAATACTAAATAACGCTATACGTTACAACGTAATAACATATGACGTTATACGTTATACGGAAATGCTATAGTACGTTACACATTTTAACGTAATACCATATAACGTTATACGTTATAACGTAATACCATATAACTTTATACGTTGTAACGTAATACCATATAACGTTATACGATATATCTTAATACCATATGACGTTATACGTTATAAGGAAATGCTATAGTACTTTAGACGTTGTAACGTAATACTACATAACGTTATACGTTATAAAGTAATACCATATGACGTTATACGTCATAACGTAATACTATATAACGTTATACGTTAAAGCGTAATACCATATAATGTTATAAGTTTTATCGTAATACTATATAACGTTATACGTTATAACGTAATACCATATGACGTTATACGTTATCACGTAATACCAAGTGACGTTATACGTTATAACGTAGTACCACATAATGTTATACGTTAAAACGTAATACCATATATCGTTATACGTTATCACGTAATACCATATAACGGTTTTCGTTATAACGTAATACCATATAACGTTATACGTTATAACGTAATACCATATGACGTTATACGTTATAATGTAATACCATATAACGTTATACGTTATAACGTAGTACCATATAACGATATACGTTGTAACGTAATATTAAATAACGTTATACGTTATAACGTAATACCATATGACGTTATACGTTATATAGAAATGCTATAGTACGTTATACGTTGTAACGTAATACTATATAGCTTTATACGTTATAACGTAATATCATATGACGTTATACGTTATAACGTAGTACCATATAACGTTATACGTTATAACGTAGTACCATATAACGATATACGTTGTAACGTAATATTAAATAACCATTATACGTTATAACGTAATACCATATGACGTTATACGTTATCAAGTAATACCATATAACGTTATACGTTATAAGGAAATGCTATAGTACGTTACACGTTACATCGTAATACTATATAACCTTATACATTATAACGTAATACCATATGACGTTATACGTTATAAGGAAATGCTATAGTACGTTACACGTTACAACGTAATACTATATAACGTTATACGTTATAACGTAATACCATATGACGTTACACGTTATAACGTAATTCTACATAACGTTATACGTTATAACGTAATACCATATGACGTTATACGTTATAATGTAATACCATATAACTTTATACGATATAACTTAATACCATTTGAAGTTATACGTTTTAAGGAAATGCTATAGTACGGTACACGTTATAACGTAATACCGTATAACGTTATACGTTAAAGCGTAATACCATATAACGTTATACGTTATAACTTAATACCTTATGACGTTATACGTTATAACGTAATACCATATAACGTTATACGATATCAATTAATACCATATGACGTTATACGTTATACGTTATAAGGAAATGCTATAGTACGTTATACGTTCTAACGTAATTCCATATGACGTTATACGCCATGAGGAAATGCCATAATACGTTACACGTTATAACGTAATACTATATAACGTTATACGTTATAACGTAATACCATATGACGTTATACGTTATAACGTTATACCCTATGACGTTATACGTTATAATGTAATACCATATAACTTTATACGTTATAACGTAATACTAAATAACGTTATACGTTACAACGTAACAGCATAACACGTTATACGTTGTAAGGGAATGCTATAGTACGTTACACGTTATAACGTAATACCATATAACGTTATACGTTATAACGTAATACTAAATAGCGTTATATGTTATAAGGTAATATTATATAACGTTATGCGTTATAACGTAATACCATATGACGTTATACGTTATAAGGAAATGCTATAGTACGTTACACGTTATAACGTAATACCGTATAACGTTATACGTTATAACGTAATACCATATGACGTTATACGTTATAAGGAAATGCTATAGTACGTTACACGTTATAACGTAATACCGTATAACGTTATACGTTAAAACGTAATACCATATAACGTTATACGTTATAACGTAATACCATATGACGTTATACGTTATAAGGAAATGATATAGTACGTTAGACGTTGTAACGTAATACTATATAACGTTATACGTTATAACGTAATACCATATGACGTTATACGTTATAAGGAAATGCTATAGTACGTTACACGTTATAACGTAATACCGTATAACGTTATACGTTAAAACGTAATACCATATAACGTTATACGTTATAACGTAATACCATATGACGTTATACGTTATAACTCAATAGCATATGACGTTATACGTCATATCGTAATACTATATAACGTTATACGTTAAAGCGTAATACCATATAACGTTATACGTTATAACGTAATACTAAATAACGTTATACGTTATAACGTAATCACATATGACGTTATACGTTATAAGGAAATGGTATAGTACGTTAGACGTTATAACGTAATACCATATAACGTTATACGTTATAACGTAATACTAAATAACGTTATACGTTATAACGTAATACCATATGACGTTATACGTTATAAGGAAATGGTATAGTACGTTACACGTTATAACGTAATACCATATAACGTATACGTTATAACTTACTACCATATGGCGTTATACGTCATAACGTAATACTATATAACGTTGTACGTTGTAACGTAATACCATATAAAGTAATCCGTTATAACGTAATACTATATAACGTTATACGTTATAACGTAATACCATATGACGTCATACGTTATAAGGACATGCTATAGTACGTTGGACGTTAAAACGTAGTACCATATAACGTTATACGTTAAACCGTAATACCATATAACGTTATACGTTATAACTTAATAGCATATGACGTTATACGTTATAACGTAATACCATATAACGTTATACGTTATAACGTAATACTAAATAACGTCATACGTTATAACGTAATACCATATGACGTTATACGTTATAAGGAAATGGAATAGTACGTTACACGTTATAACGTAATACCATATAACGTATACGTTATAACTTACTACCATATGGCGTTATACGTCATAACGTAATACTATATAACGTTGTACGTTGTAACGTAATACAATATAAAGTAATCCGTTATAACGTAATACTATATAACGTTATACGTTATAACGTAATACCATATGACGTTATACGTTATAAGGAAATGGTATAGTACGTCACACGTTAAACCGCAATACCATATAACGTTATGCGTTATAACTTAATACCATATGACGTTATACGTCATAACGTAATACTATATAACGTTATACGTTAAAGCGTAATACCATATAATGTTATAAGTTTTATCGTAATACTATATAACGTTATACGTTATAACGTAATTCCATATGACGTTATACGTTATCACGTAATACCATATGACGTTATACGTTATAAGGAAATGCTATAGTACCTTACACGTTATAACGTAATACCATATAACGTTATACGTTAAAACGTAATACCATATAACGTTATACGTTATAACGTAATTCTATATAACGTTATGCGTTAAAACGTAATACCTTATGACGTTATACGTTATAACGTAATACCATAATACGCTATACGTTATAATGTAACACTAAATAACGTTATACGTTATAACGTAATACCATATGACGTTATACGTTATAAGGAAATGCCTTATGACGTTCTACGTTGTAGCGTAATACCATAAAACGCTATACGTTATAACGTAATACCATATGACGTTATACGTTATAAGGAAATGATATAGTACGTTACGCGTTATAACGTAATACCATATGACGTTATACGTTATAACGTAGTACCATATGACGTTGTACGTTATAACATAATACCATATAACGTTATACGTGATAACGTAATACTAAATAACGCTATACGTTACAACGTAATAACATATGACGTTATACGTTATACGGAAATGCTATAGTACGTTACACATTTTAACGTAATACCATATAACGTTATACGTTATAACGTAATACCATATAACTTTATACGTTGTAACGTAATACCATATAACGTTATACGATATATCTTAATACCATATGACGTTATACGTTATAAGGAAATGCTATAGTACTTTAGACGTTGTAACGTAATACTACATAACGTTATACGTTATAAAGTAATACCATATGACGTTATACGTCATAACGTAATACTATATAACGTTATACGTTAAAGCGTAATACCATATAATGTTATAAGTTTTATCGTAATACTATATAACGTTATACGTTATAACGTAATACCATATGACGTTATACGTTATCACGTAATACCAAGTGACGTTATACGTTATAACGTAGTACCACATAATGTTATACGTTAAAACGTAATACCATATATCGTTATACGTTATCACGTAATACCATATAACGGTTTTCGTTATAACGTAATACCATATAACGTTATACGTTATAACGTAATACCATATGACGTTATACGTTATAATGTAATACCATATAACGTTATACGTTATAACGTAGTACCATATAACGATATACGTTGTAACGTAATATTAAATAACGTTATACGTTATAACGTAATACCATATGACGTTATACGTTATATAGAAATGCTATAGTACGTTATACGTTGTAACGTAATACTATATAGCTTTATACGTTATAACGTAATATCATATGACGTTATACGTTATAACGTAGTACCATATAACGTTATACGTTATAACGTAGTACCATATAACGATATACGTTGTAACGTAATATTAAATAACCATTATACGTTATAACGTAATACCATATGACGTTATACGTTATCAAGTAATACCATATAACGTTATACGTTATAAGGAAATGCTATAGTACGTTACACGTTACATCGTAATACTATATAACCTTATACGTTATAACGTAATACCATATGACGTTATACGTTATAAGGAAATGCTATAGTACGTTACACGTTACAACGTAATACTATATAACGTTATACGTTATAACGTAATACCATATGACGTTACACGTTATAACGTAATTCTACATAACGTTATACGTTATAACGTAATACCATATGACGTTATACGTTATAATGTAATACCATATAACTTTATACGATATAACTTAATACCATTTGAAGTTATACGTTTTAAGGAAATGCTATAGTACGGTACACGTTATAACGTAATACCGTATAACGTTATACGTTAAAGCGTAATACCATATAACGTTATACGTTATAACTTAATACCTTATGACGTTATACGTTATAACGTAATACCATATAACGTTATACGATATCAATTAATACCATATGACGTTATACGTTATACGTTATAAGGAAATGCTATAGTACGTTATACGTTCTAACGTAATTCCATATGACGTTATACGCCATGAGGAAATGCCATAATACGTTACACGTTATAACGTAATACTATATAACGTTATACGTTATAACGTAATACCATATGACGTTATACGTTATAACGTTATACCCTATGACGTTATACGTTATAATGTAATACCATATAACTTTATACGTTATAACGTAATACTAAATAACGTTATACGTTACAACGTAACAGCATAACACGTTATACGTTGTAAGGGAATGCTATAGTACGTTACACGTTATAACGTAATACCATATAACGTTATACGTTATAACGTAATACTAAATAGCGTTATATGTTATAAGGTAATATTATATAACGTTATGCGTTATAACGTAATACCATAAGACGTTATACGTTATAATTTAATATTAAATAACGTTATACGTTATAACGTAATACCATATGACGTTATACGTTATAACGTAATTCCATATGACGTTATATGTTATAACGTAGTACCATATAACGTTATACGTTATAACGTAATACCATATAACGTTATACGTTATAAGGATATGCTATAGTACGTTATACGTTGTAACGTAATACTATATAACTTTATACGATATAACGTAACACCATATGACTTTATACGTTATAACGTAATACCATATAACGTTATACGATATCACTTAATACCATATGACGTTATACCTTATAAGGAAATGCTATAGTACGTTATACGTTGTAACGTAATTCCATATGACCTTATACGTTATAAGGAAATGCTATAATACGTTACACGTTATAACGTAATACTATATAACGTTATACGTTATAACGTAATACTATATGACGTTATACGTTATAAGGAAATGCTATAGTACGTTACACGTTACATCGTAATACTATATAACCTTATACGTTATAACGTAATACCATATGACGTTATACGTTATAACGTAATACCATAATACGCTATACGTTATAATGTAACACTAAATGACGTTATACGTTATAACGTAATACCATATGACGTTATACGTTATAACGTAGTACCATATGACGTTGTACGTTATAACATAATACCATATAACGTTATACGTGATAACGTAATACTAAATAACGTTATACATGATAACGTAATACTAAATAACGCTATACGTTACAACGTAATAACATATGACGTTATACGTTATACGGAAATGCTATAGTACGTTACACATTTTAACGTAATACCATATAACGTTATACGTTATAACGTAATACCATATAACTTTATACGTTATAACGTAATACCATATAACGTTATACGATATATCTTAATACCATATGACGTTATACGTAATAAGGAAATGCTATAGTACGTTACACGTTATAACGTAATACCGTATAACGTTATACGTTAAAACGTAATACCATATAACGTTACACGTTACAACGTTATACCATATGACGTTATACATTATAACGTAATTCTACATAACGTTATACGTTGTAACGTAATACGTTATAACGTTATACGTTATATAGAAATGCTATAGTACGTTATACGTTGTAACGTAATACTATATAACTTTATACGTTATAACGTAATATCATATGACGTTATACGTTATAACGTAATACCATATTACGTTATACGATATCAATTAATACCATATGACGTTATACGTTATAAGGAAATGCTATAGTACGTTATACATTGTAACGTAATTCCATATGACGTTATACGCCATGAGGAAATGCCATAATACGTTACACGTTATAACGTAATACTATATAACGTTATACGTTATAACGTAATACCATATGACGTTATACGTTATAACGTTATACCATATGACGTTATACGTTATAATGTAATACCATATAACTTTATACGATATAACTTAATACCATTTGACGTTATACGTTTTAAGGAAATGCTATAGTACGGTACACGTTATAACGTAATACCGTATAACGTTATACCTTATAACGTAATACCATATAACGTTATACGTTATAACGTAATACTAAATAACGTTATACGTTATAACGTAACAGCATAAGACGTTATACGTTATAAGGGAATGCTATAGTACGTTACACGTTATAACGTAATACCATATAACGTTATACGTTATAACGTAATACTAAATAGCGTTATATGTTATAAGGTAATATTATATAACGTTATGCGTTATAACGTAATACCATAAGACGTTATACGTTATAAGGAAATGCTATAGTACGATACACGTTACATCGTAATACTATATAACCTTATACGTTATAACGTAATACCATATGACGTTATGCGTTATAACGTAATACCATAAGACGTAATACGTTATAAGGAAATGCTATAGTACGTTACGCGTTATAAAGTAATACCATATAACGTTATACGTTATAACGTAGTACCATATAACGATATAAGTTGTAACGTAATATTAAATAACGTTATACGTTATAACGTAATACCATATGACGTTATACGTTATCACGTAATACCATATGACGTTATACGTTGTAAGGAAATGCTATAGTACCTTACACGTTATAACGTAATGCCATATAACGTTATACGTTAAAACGTAATACCATATAACGTTATACGTTATAACGTAATTCTATATAACGTTATGCGTTAAAACGTAATACCATATAACGTTATACGATATCAGTTAATACCATATGACGTTATACGTTATAAGGAAATGCTATAGTACGTTACACGTTATAACGTAATACCGTATAACGTTATACGTTATAAGGAAATGCTATAGTACGTTACACGTTATAACGTAATACCGTATAACGTTATACGTTAAAACGTAATACCATATAACGTTATACGTTATAACGTAATACCTTATGACGTTATACGTTATAACGTAATACCATACAACGATATACGTTATAACGTAATACTAAATAACGTTATACGTTATAACGTAATACCATATGACGTTATACGTTATAAGGAAATGCTATAGTACGTTAGACGTTGTAACGTAATACTATATAACGTTATACGTTATAACGTAATACCATATGACGTTATACGTTATAAGGAAATGCTATAGTACGTTGGACGTTGTAACGTAATACTATATAACGTTATACGTTATAACGTAATACCATATGACGTTATACGTTATATAGAAATGCTATAGTACGTTACACGTTATAACGTAATACCGTATAACGTTATACGTTATAAGTAAATGCTATAGTACGTTACACGTTATAACGTAATACCATATAACGTTATACGTTATAAGGAAATGCTATAGTACGTTAGACGTTGTAACGTAATACTATATAACGTTATACGTTATAACGTAATACCTTATGACGTTATACGTTATAACGTAATACCATACAACGATATACGTTATAACGTAATACTAAATAACGTTATACGTTATAACGTAATACCATATGACGTTATACGTTATAAGGAAATGCTATAGTACGTTAGACGTTGTAACGTAATACTGTATAACGTTATACGTTATAACGTAATACCTTATGACGTTATACGTTATAACGTAATACCATACAACGATATACGTTCTAACGTAATACTAAATAACGTTATACGTGATAACGTAATACTAAATAACGCTATACGTTACAACGTAATAACATATGACGTTATACGTTATACGGAAATGCTATAGTACGTTACACATTTTAACGTAATACCATATAACGTTATACGTTATAACGTAATACCATATAATTATATACGTTATAACGTAATACCATATAACGTTATACGATATATCTTAATACCATATGACGTTATACGTTATAAGGAAATGCTATAGTACGTTATACGTTGTAACGTAATTCCATATGACGTTATACGCCATGAGGAAATGCCATAATACGTTACACGTTATAACGTAATACTATATAACGTTATACGTTATAACGTAATACCATATGACGTTATACGTTATATCGTTATACCATATGACGTTATACGTTATAATGTAATACCATATAACTTTATACGATCTAACTTAATACCATTTGACGTTATACGTTTTAAGGAAATGCTATAGTACGGTACACGTTGTAACGTAATACTAAATAACGTTGTACGTTATAACGTAACAGCATAAGACGTTATACGTTATAAGGGAATGCTATAGTACGTTACACGTTATAACGTAATACCATATAACGTTATACGTTATAACGTAATACTAAATAGCGTTATATGTTATAAGGTAATATTATATAACGTTATGCGTTATAACGTAATACCATAAGACGTTATACGTTATAATTTAATATTAAATAACGTTATACGTTATAACGTAATGCCATATGACGTTATACGTTATAACGTAATTCCATATGACGTTATACGTTATAACGTAGTACCATATAACGTTATACGTTATAACGTAATACCATATAACGTTATACGTTATAAGGATATGCTATAGTACGTTATACGTTGTAACGTAATACTATATAACTTTATACGATATAACGTAACACCATATGACTTTATACGTTATAACGTAATACCATATAACGTTATACGATATCACTTAATACCATATGACGTTATACCTTATAAGGAAATGCTATAGTACGTTATACGTTGTAACGTAATTCCATATGACCTTATACGTTATAAGGAAATGCTATAATACGTTACACGTTATAACGTAATACTATATAACGTTATACGTTATAACGTAATACTATATGACGTTATACGTTATAAGGAAATGCTATAGTACGTTACACGTTACATCGTAATACTATATAACCTTATACGTTATAACGTAATACCATATGACGTTATACGTTATAACGTAATACCATAATACGCTATACGTTATAATGTAACACTAAATAACGTTATACGTTATAACGTAATACAATATGACGTTATACGTTATAACGTAGTACCATATGACGTTGTACGTTATAACATAATACCATATAACGTTATACGTGATAACGTAATACTAAATAACGTTATACGTGATAACGTAATACTAAATAACGCTATACGTTACAACGTAATAACATATGACGTTGTACGTTATACGGAAATGCTATAGTACGTTACACATTTTAACGTAATACCATATAACGTTATACGTTATAACGTAATACCATATAACTTTATACGTTATAACGTAATACCATATAACGTTATACGATATATCTTAATACCATATGACGTTATACGTTATAAGGAAATGCTATAGTACGTTACACGTTACAACGTAATACTATAAAACGTTATACGTTATAACGTAATACCATATGACGTTATACGTTATAGCGTAATTCTACATAACGTTATACGTTGTAACGTAATACGTTATAACGTTATACGTTATATAGAAATGCTATAGTACGTTATACGTTGTAACGTAATACTATATAACTTTATACGTTATAACGTAATATCATATGACGTTATACGTTATAACGTAATACCATATTACGTTATACGATATCAATTAATACCATATGACGTTATACGTTATAAGGAAATGCTATAGTACGTTATACATTGTAATGTAATTCCATATGACGTTATACGCCATGAGGAAATGCCATAATACGTTACACGTTATAACGTAATACTATATAACGTTATACGTTATAACGTAATACCATATGACGTTATACGTTATAACGTTATACCATATGACGTTATACGTTATAATGTAATACCATATAACTTTATACGATATAACTTAATACCATTTGACGTTCTACGTTTTAAGGAAATGCTATAGTACGGTACACGTTATAACGTAATACCGTATAACGTTATACGTTAAAACGTAATACCATATAACGTTATACGTTATAACTTAATACCTTATGACGTTATACGATATAACGTAATACCATATAACGTTATACGTTATAACGTAATACTAAATAACGTTATACGTTATAACGTAACAGCATAAGACGTTATACGTTATAAGGGAATGCTATAGTACGTTACACGTTATAACGTAATACCATATAACGTTATACGTTATAACGTAATACTAAATAGCGTTATATGTTATAAGGTAATATTATATAACGTTATGCGTTATAACGTAATACCATAAGACGTTATACGTTATAAGGAAATGCTATAGTACGTTACACGTTACATCGTAATACTATATAACCTTATACGTTATAACGTAATACCATATGACGTTATGCGTTATAACGTAATACCATAAGACGTTATACGTTATAAGGAAATGCTATAGTACGTTACGCGTTATAACGTAATACCATATAACGTTATACGTTGTAACGTAGTACCATATAACGATATACGTTGTAACGTAATATTAAATAACGTTATACGTTATAACGTAATACCATATGACGTTATACGTTATCACGTAATACCATATGACGTTATACGTTATAAGGAAATGCTATAGTACCTTACACGTTATAACGTAATACCATATAACGTTATACGTTAAAACGTAATACCATATAACGTTATGCGTTATAACGTAATTCTATATAACGTTATGCGTTAAAACGTAATACCTTATGACGTTATACGTTAGAACGTAATACCATATAACGTTATACGATATCAGTTAATACCATATGACGTTATACGTTATAAGGAAATGCTATAGTACGTTACACGTTTTAACGAAATACCGTATAACTTTATACGTTAAAACGTAATACCATATAACGTTATACGTTATAACGTAATACCTTATGACGTTATACGTTATAACGTAATACCATACAACGATATACGTTATAACGTAATACTAAATAACGTTATACGTTATAACGTAATACCATATGACGTTATACGTTATAAGGAAATGCTATAGTACGTTAGACGTTGTAACGTAATACTATATAACGTTATACGTTATAACGTAATACCATATGACGTTATACGTTATAAGGAAATGCTATAGTACGTTAGACGTTGTAACGTAATACTATATAACGTTATACGTTATAACGTAATACCATATGACGTTATACGTTATAAGGAAATGCTATAGTACGTTAGACGTTGTAACGTAATACCGTATAACGTTATACGTTATAAGGAAATGCTATAGTACGTTACACGTTATAACGTAATACCATATAACGTTATACGTTATAAGGAAATGCTATAGTACGTTAGACGTTGTAACGTAATACTATATAACGTTATACGTTATAACGTAATACCTTATGACGTTATACGTTATAACGTAATGCCATACAACGATATACGTTATAACGTAATACTAAATAACGTTATACGTTATAACGTAATACCATATGACGTTATACGATATAAGGAAATGCTATAGTACGTTAGACGTTGTAACGTAATACTATATAACGTTATACGTTATAACGTAATACCTTATGACGTTATACGTTATAACGTAATACCATACAACGATATACGTTATAACGTAATACTAAATAACGATATACGTGATAACGTAATACTAAATAACGCTATACGTTACAACGTAATAACATATGACGTTATACGTTATACGGAAATGCTATAGTACGTTAGACATTTTAACGTAATACCATATAACGTTATACGTTATAACGTAATACCATATAATTATATACGTTATAACGTAATACCATCTGACGTTATGCGTTATAACGTAATACTATATGACGTTATAAGTTATAAGGAAATGCTATAGTACGTTACGCGTTATAACGTAATACCATATAACGTTATACGTTATAACGTAGTACCATATTACGATATACGTTGTAACGTAATATTAAATAACGTTATACGTTATAACGTAATACCATATGACGTTATACGTTATCACGTAATACCATATGACGTTATACGTTATAAGTAAATGCTATAGTACCTTACACGTTATAACGTAATACCATATAGCGTTATACGTTAAAACGTAGTACCATATAACGTTATACGTTATAACGTAATTCTATATAACGTTATGCGTTAAAACGTAATACCTTATGTCGTTATACGTTAGAACGTAATACCATATAACGTTATACGATATCAGTTAATACCATATGACGTTATACGTTATAAGGAAATGTTATAGTACGTTACACGTTATAACGTAATACCGTATAACGTTATACGTTATAAGGAAATGCTATAGTACGTTACACGTTATAACGTAATACCGTATAACGTTATACGTTAAAACGTAATACCATATAACGATATACGTTATAACGTAATACTAAATAACGTTATACGTTATAACGTAATACCATATGACGCTATACGTTATAAGGAAATGCTATAGTACGTTAGACGTTGTAACGTAATACTATATAACGTTATACGTTATAACGTAATACCATATGACGTTATACGTTATAAGGAAATGCTATAGTACGTTAGACGTTGTAACGTAATACTATATAACGTTATGCGTTATAACGTAATACCATATGACGTTATACGTTATAAGGAAATGCTATAGTACGTTACACGTTATAACGTAATACCGTATAACGTTATACGTTATAAGGAAATGCTATAGTACGTTACACGTTATAACGTAATACCATATAACGTTATACCTTATAAGGAAATGCTATAGTACGTTAGACGTTGTAACGTAATACTATATAACGTTATACGTTATAACGTAATACCTTATGACGTTATACGTTATAACGTAATACCATACAACGATATACGTTATAACGTAATACTAAACAACGTTATACGTTATAACGTAATACCATATGACGTTATACGTTATAAGGAAATGCTATAGTACGTTAGACGTTGTAACGTAATACTATATAACGTTATACGTTATAACGTAATACCTTATGACGTTATACGTTATAACGTAATACCATACAACGACATACGTTATAACGTAATACTAAATAACGTTATACGTGATAACGTAATACTAAATAACGCTATACGTTACAACGTAATAACATATGACGTTATACAATATAAGGAAATGCTATAGTACGTTACACATTTTAACGTAATACCATATAACGTTATACGTTATAACGTAATACCATATAATTATATACGTTATAACGTAATACCATATAACGTTATACGATATATCTTAATACCATATGACGTTATACGTTATAAGGAAATGCTATAGTACTTTAGACGTTGTAACGTAATACTATATAACGTTATACGTTATAACGTAATACCATATGACGTTATACGTCATAACGTAATACTATATAACGTTGTACGTTGTAACGTAATACCATATAAAGTAATCCGTTATAACGTACTACTATATAACGTTATACGTTATAACGTAATACCATATGACGTTATACGTTATAAGGAAATGGTATAGTACGTTACACGTTAAACCGCAATACCATATAACGTTATACGTTATCACTTAATACCATATGACGTTATACGTCATAACGTAATACTATATAACGTTATACGTTAAAGCGTAATACCATATAATGTTATAAGTTTTATCGTAATACTATATAACGTTATACGTTATAACGTAATACCATATGACGTTATACGTTATCACGTAATACCATATGACGTTATACGTTATAAGGAAATGCTATAGTACCTTACACGTTATAACGTAATACCATATAACGTTATACGTTAAAACGTAATACCATATAACGTTATACGTTATAACGTAATACCATATAATTATATACGTTATAACGTAATACCATATAACGTTATACGATATATCTTAATACCATATGACGTTATACGTTATAAGGAAATGCTATAGTACTTTAGACGTTGTAACGTAATACTATATAACGTTATACGTTATAACGTAATACCATATGACGTTATACGTCATAACGTAATACTATATAACGTTGTACGTTGTAACGTAATACCATATAAAGTAATCCGTTATAACGTAATACTATATAACGTTATACGTTATAACGTAATACCATATGACGTTATACGTTATAAGGAAATGGTATAGTACGTTACACGTTAAACCGCAATACCATATAACGTTATACGTTATAACTTAATACCATATGACGTTATACGTCATAACGTAATACTATATAACGTTGTACGTTGTAACGTAATACCATATAAAGTAATCCGTTTTATCGTAATACTATATAACGTTATACGTTATAACGTAATACCATATGACGTTATACGTTATCACGTAATACCATATGACGTTATACGTTATAAGGAAATGCTATAGTACCTTACACGTTATAACGTAATACCATATAACGTTATACGTTAAAACGTAATACCATATAACGTTATACGTTATAACGTAATTCTATATAACGTTATGCGTTAAAACGTAATACCTTATGACGTTATACGTTATAACGTAATACCATAATACGCTATACGTTATAATGTAACACTAAATAACGTTATACGTTATAACGTAATACCATATGACGTTATAAGTTATAAGGAAATGCCTTATGACGTTATACGTTGTAGCGTAATACCATAGAACGCTATACGTTATAACGTAATACCATATGACGTTATACGTTATAAGGAAATGATATAGTACGTTACGCGTTATAACGTAATACCATATGACGTTATACGTTATAACGTAGTACCATATGACGTTGTACGTTATAACATAATACCATATAACGTTATACGTGATAACGTAATACTAAATAACGTTATACGTGATAACGTAGTAATAAATAACGCTATACGTTACAACGTAATAACATATGACGTTATACGTTATACGGAAATGCTATAGTACGTTACACATTTTAACGTAATACCATATAACGTTATACGTTATACCGTAATACCATATAACTTTATACGTTATAACGTAATACCATATAACGTTATACGATATATCTTAATACCATATAACGTTATACGTTATAAGGAAATGCTATAGTACGTTAGACATTGTAACGTAATACTATATAACGTTATACGTTATAACGTAATACCATATGACGTTATACGTTATAAGGTAATGCTATAGTACGTTACACGTTATAACGTAATACCGTATAACGTTATACGTTAAAACGTAATACCATATAACGTTATACGTTATAACGTAATACCTTATGACGTTATACGTTATAACGTAATACCATATAACGTTATACGTTATAACGTAATACTAAATAACGTTATACGTTATAACGTAATACCATATGGCGTTATACGTTATAAGGAAATGCTATAGTACGTTAGACGTTATAACGTAGTACCACATAATGTTATACGTTAAAACGTAATACCATATATCGTTATACGTTATCACGTAATACCATATAACGGTTTACGTTATAACGTAATACCATATAACGTTATACGTTATAACGTAATACCATATGACGATATACGTTATAATGTAATACCATATAACTTTATACGATATAACTTAATACCATTTGACGTTATACGTTATATAGAAATGCTATAGTACGTTATACGTTGTAACGTAATACTACATAACTTTATACGTTATAACGTAATATCATATGACGTTATACGTTATAACGTAATACCATATAACGTTATACGTTATAACGTAGTACCATATAACGATATACGTTGTAACGTAATATTAAATAACGTTATACGTTATAACGTAATACCATATGACGTTATACGTTATCTCGTAATACCATATGACGTTATACGTTATAAGGAAATGCTATAGTACCTTACACGTTATAACGTAATACCATATAACGTTATACGTTAAAACGTAACACCATATAACGTTATACGTTATAACGTAATACTAAATAACGTTATACGTTCTAACGTAATAACATATGACGTTATACGTTATAAGGAAATGGTATAGTACGTTAGACGTTATAACGTAGTACCATATAACGTTATACGTTATAACGTAATACTAAATAACGTTATACGTTATAACGTAATACCATATGACGTTATACGTTATAAGGAAATGGTATAGTACGTTACACGTTATAACGTAATACCATATAACGTATACGTTATAACTTACTACCATATGGCGTTATACGTCATAACGTAATACTATATAACGTTGTACGTTGTAACGTAATACCATATAAAGTAATCCGTTATAACGTAATACTATATAACGTTATACGTTATAACGTAATACCATATGACGTCATACGTTATAAGGAAATGCTATAGTACGTTAGACGTTGTAACGTAGTACCATATAACGTTATACGTTAAACTGTAATACCATATAACGTTATACGTTATAACTTAATAGCACATGACGTTATACGTTATAACGTAATACCATATAACGTTATACGTTATAACGTAATACTAAATAACGTTATACGTTACAACGTAATACCATATGACGTTATACGTTATAAGGAAATGGTATAATACGTTACACGTTATAACGTAATACCATATAACGTATACGTTATAATTTACTACCATATGGCGTTATACGTCATAACGTAATACTATATAACGTTGTACGTTGTAACGTAATACCATATAAAGTAATCCGTTATAACGTAATACTATATAACGTTATACGTTATAACGTAATACCATATGACGTTATACGTTATAAGGAAATGGTATAGTACGTTACACGTTAAACCGCAATACCATATATCGTTATACGTTATAACTTAATACCATATGACGTTATACTTCATAACGTAATACTATATAACGTTATACGTTAAAGCGTAATACCATATAATGTTATAAGTTTTATCGTAATACTGTATAACGTTATACGTTATAACGTAATACCATATGACGTTATACGTTATCACGTAATACCATATGATGTTATACGTTATAAGGAAATGCTATAGTACCTTACACGTTATAACGTAATACCATATAACGTTATACGTTAAAACGTAATACCATATAACGTTATACGTTATAACGTAATACCATAATACGCTATACGTTATAATGTAACACTAAATAACGTTATACGATATAACGTAATACCATATGACGTTATACGTTATAAGGAAATGCCTTATGACGTTATACGTTGTAGCGTAATACCATAAAACGCTATACGTTATAACGTAATACCATATGACGTTATACGTTATAAGGAAATGATATAGTACGTTACGCGTTATAACGTAATACCATTTGACGTTATACGTTATAACGTAATACCATATGACGGTATACGATATAACGTAATACCATAAAACGTTATACGTTATAACGTAATACCATATAACTTTATACGTTATAACGTAATACCATATAACCTTATACGATATATCTTAATACCTTATGACGTTATACGTTATAAGGAAATGATATAGTACGTTACGCGTTATAACGTAATACCATATGGCGTTATACGTTATAACGTAGTACCATATGACGTTGTACGTTATAACGTAATACCATATAACGTTATACGTGATAACGTAATACTAAATAACGTTATACGTGATAACGTAATACTAAATAACGCTATACGTTACAACGTAATAACATATGACGTTATACGTTATACGGAAATGCTATAGTGCGTTACACATTTTAACGTAGTACCATATAACGTTATACGTTATAACGTAATACCATATAACTTTATACGTTATAACGTAATACCATATAACGTTATACGATATATCTTAATACCATATGACGTTATACGTTATAAGGAAATGCTATAGTACGTTAGACGTTGTAACGTAATACTATATAACGTTATACGTTATAACGTAATACCATATGACGTTACACGTTATAAGGAAATGCTACAGTACGTTACACGTTATAACGTAATACCGTATAACGTTATACGTTAAAACGTAATACCATATAACGTTATACGTTATAACGTAATACCTTATGACGTTATACGTTATAACGTAATACCATATAACGTTATACGTTATAACATAATACTAAATAACGTTATACGTTATAACGTAATACCATATGACGTTATACGTTATAAGGAAATGCTATAGTACGTTAGACGTTATAACGTAGTACCACATAATGTTATACGTTAAAACGTAATACCATATATCGTTATACGTTATCACGTAATACCATATAACGGTTTACGTTATAACGTAATACCATATAACGTTATACGTTATAACGTAATACCATATAACGTTATACGTTATAACGTAATACCATATAACGGTATACGTTGTAACGTAACACTAAATAACGTTATACGTTATAACGTAATACCATATAACGTTATACGATATAACGTAATACTAAACAACGTTATACGTTATAACGTAATACCATATGACGTTATACGTTATAAGGAAATGCTATAGTACGTTAGACGTTATAACGTAGTACCACATAATGTTATACGTTAAAACGTAATACCATATATCGTTATACGTTATCACGAAATACCATATAACGGTTTACGTTATAACGTAATACCATATAACGTTATACGTTATAACTTAATACCATATGACGATATACGTTATAATGTAATACCATATAACTTTATACGATATAACTTAATACCATTTGACGTTATACGTTATATAGAAATGCTATAGTACGTTATACGTTGTAACGTAATACTACATAACTTTATACGTTATAACGTAATATCATATGACGTTATACGTTATAACGTAATACCATATAACGTTATACGTTATAACGTAGTACCATATAACGATATACGTTGTAACGTAATATTAAATAACGTTATACGTTATAACATAATACTAAATAACGTTATACGTTATAACGTAATACCATATGGCGTTATACGTTATAAGGAAATGCTATAGTACCTTACACGTTATAACGTAATACCATATAACGTTATACGTTAAAACGTAATACCCTATAACGTTATACGTTATAACGTAATACTAAATAACGTTATACGTTCTAACGTAATAACATATGACGTTATACGTTATAAGGAAATGGTATAGTACGTTAGACGTTATAACGTAGTACCACATAATGTTATACGTTAAAACGTAATACCATATATCGTTATACGTTATCACGTAATACCATATAACGGTTTACGTTATAACGTAATACCATATAACGTTATACGTTATAACGTAATACCATATAACGTTATACGTTATAACGTAATACCATATAACGGTATACGTTGTAACGTAATACTAAATAACGTTATACGTTATAACGTAATACCATATGACGTTATACGTTATAAGGAAATGGTATAGTACGTTACACGTTATAACGTGATACCATATAACGTATACGTTATAACTTACTACCATATGGCGTTATACGTCATAACGTAATACTATATAACGTTGTACGTTGTAACGTAATACCATATAAAGTAATCCGTTATAACGTAATACTATATAACGTTATACGTTATAACGTAATACCGTATAACGTTATACGTTAAAACGTAATACCATATAACGTTATACGTTATAACGTAATACCTTATGACGTTATACGTTATAACGTAATACCATATAACGTTATACGTTATAACATAATACTAAATAACGTTATACGTTATAACGTAATACCATATGACGTTATACGTTATAAGGAAATGCTATAGTACGTTAGACGTTATAACGTAGTACCACATAATGTTATATGTTAAAACGTAATACCATATATCGTTATACGTTATCACGTAATACCATATAACGGTTTACGTTATAACGTAATACCATATAACGTTATACGTTATAACGTAATACCATATAACGTTATACGTTATAACGTAATACCATATAACGTTATACGTTATAACGTAATACCATATAACGGTATACGTTGTAACGTAACACTAAATAACGTTATACTTTATAACGTAATACCATATAACGTTATACGATATAACGTAATACTAAATAACGTTATACGTTATAACGTAATACCATATGACGTTATACGTTATAAGGAAATGCTATAGTACGTTAGACGTTATAACGTAGTACCACATAATGTTATACGTTAAAACGTAATACCATATATCGTTATACGTTATCACGTAATACCATATAACGGTTTACGTTATAACGTAATACCATATAACGTTATACGTTATAACTTAATACCATATGACGATATACGTTATAATGTAATACCATATAACTTTATACGATATAACTTAATACCATTTGACGTTATACGTTATATAGAAATGCTATAGTACGTTATACGTTGTAACGTAATACTACATAACTTTATACGTTATAACGTAATATCATATGACGTTATACGTTATAACGTAATACCATATAACGTTATACGTTATAACGTAGTACCATATAACGATATACGTTGTAACGTAATATTAAATAACGTTATACGTTATAACATAATACTAAATAACGTTATACGTTATAGCGTAATACCATATGGCGTTATACGTTATAAGGAAATGCTATAGTACCTTACACGTTATAACGTAATACCATATAACGTTATACGTTAAAACGTAATACCCTATAACGTTATACGTTATAACGTAATACTAAATAACGTTATACGTTCTAACGTAATAACATATGACGTTATACGTTATAAGGAAATGGTATAGTACGTTAGACGTTATAACGTAGTACCATATGACGTTGTACGTTATAACATAATACCATATAACGATATACGTGATAACGTAATACTAAATAACGTTATACGTGATAACGTAGTAATAAATAACGCTATACGTTACAACGTAATAACATATGACGTTATACGTTATACGGAAATGCTATAGTACGTTACACATTTTAACGTAATACCATATAACGTTATACGTTATAACGTAATACCATATAACTTTATACGTTATAACGTAATACCATATAACGTTATACGATATATCTTAATACCATATAACGTTATACGTTATAAGGAAATGCTATAGTACGTTAGACGTTGTAACGTAATACTATATAACGTTATACGTTATAACGTAATACCATATGACGTTATACGTTATAAGGAAATGCTATAGTACGTTACACGTTATAACGTAATACCGTATAACGTTATACGTTAAAACGTAATACCATATAACGTTATACGTTATAACGTAATACCTTATGACGTTATACGTTATAACGTAATACCATATAACGTTATACGTTATAACGTAATACTAAATAACGTTATACGTTATAACGTAATACCATATGACGTTATACGTTATATGGAAGTGCTATAGTACGTTAGACGTTATAACGTAGTACCACATAATGTTATACGTTAAAACGTAATACCATATATCGTTATACGTTATCACGTAATACCATATAACGGTTTACGTTATAACGTAATACCATATAACGTTATACGTTATAACGTAATACCATATAACGTTATACGTTATAACGTAATACCATATAACGGTATACGTTGTAACGTAATACTAAATAACGTTATACGTTATAACGTAATACCATATGACGTTATACGTTATAAGGAAATGGTATAGTACGTTACACGTTATAACGTGATACCATATAACGTATACGTTATAACTTACTACCATATGGCGTTATACGTCATAACGTAATACTATATAACGTTGTACGTTGTAACGTAATACCATATAAAGTAATCCGTTATAACGTAATACTATATAACGTTATACGTTATAACGTAATACCATATGACGTCATACGTTATAAGGAAATGCTATAGTACGTTAGACGTTATAACGTAGTACCATATAACGTTATACGTTAAACCGTAATACCATATAACGTTATACGTTATAACTTAATAGCATATGACGTTATACGTTATAATGTAATACCATATAACGTTATACGTGATAACGTAATACTAAATAACGTTATACGTTATAACGTAATACCATATGACGTTATACGTTATAAGGAAATGGTATAGTACGTTACACGTTATAACGTGATACCATATAACGTATACGTTATAACTTACTACCATATGGCGTTATACGTCATAACGTAATACTATATAACGTTGTACGTTGTAACGTAATACCATATAAAGTAATCCGTTATAACGTAATACTATATAACGTTATACGTTATAACGTAATACCATATGACGTTATACGCTATAAGGAAATGGTATAGTACGTTACACGTTAAACCGCAATACCATATAACGTTATACGTTATAACTTAATACCATATGAGGTTATACTTCATAACGTAATACTATATAACGTTATACGTTAAAGCGTAATACCATATAATGTTATAAGTTTTATCATAATACTATATAACGTTATACGTTATAACGTAATACCATATGACGTTATACGTTATCACGTAATACCATATGATGTTATACGTTATAAGGAAATGCTATAGTACCTTACACGTTATAACGTAATACCATATAACGTTATACGTTAAGACGTAATACCATATAACGTTATACGTTATAACGTAATACCATAATACGCTATACGTTATAATGTAACACTAAATAACGTTATACGTTATAACCTAATACCATATGACGGTATACGATATAACGTAATACCATAAAACGTTATACGTTATAACGTAATACCATATAACTTTATACGTTATAACGTAATACCATATAACGTTGTACGATATATCTTAATACCTTCTGACGTTATACGTTATAAGGAAATGATATAGTGCGTTACGCGTTATAACGTATTACCATATGGCGTTATACGTTATAACGTAGTACCATATGACGTTGTACGTTATAACGTAATACCATATAACGTTATACGTGATAACGTAATACTAAATAACGTTATACGTGATAACGTAATTCTAAATAACGCTATACGTTACAACGTAATAACATATGACGTTATACGTTATACGGAAATGCTATAGTGCGTTACACATTTTAACGTAGTACCATATAACGTTATACGTTATAACGTAATACCATATAACTTTATACGTTATAACTTAATAGCATATGACGTTATACGTTATAACGTAATACCATATAACGTTATACGTCATAACGTAATACTATATAACGTTGTACGTTGTAACGTAATACCATATAAAGTAATCCGTTATAACGTAATACTATATAACGTTATACGTTATAACGTAATACCATATAACTTTATACGTTATAACTTAATAGCATATGACGTTATACGTTATAACGTAATACCATATAACGTTATACGTGATAACGTAATACTAAATAACGTTATACGTGATAACGTAATACTAAATAACGCTATACGTTACAACGTAATAACATATGACGTTATACGTTATAAGGAATTGCTATAGTACGTTAGACGTTGTAACGTAATACTATATAACGTTATACGTTATAACGTAATACCATATGACGTTACACGTTATAAGGAAATGCTACAGTACGTTACACGTTATAGCGTAATACCGTATAACGTTATACGTTAAAACGTAATACCATATAACGTTATACGTTATAACGTAATACCTTATGACGTTATACGTTATAACGTAATACCATATAACGTTATACGTTATAACGTAATACTAAATAACGTTATACGTTATAACGTAATACCATATGACGTTATACGTTATAAGGAAATGCTATAGTACGTTAGACGTTATAACGTAGTACCACATAATGTTATACGTTAAAACGTAATACCATATATCGTTATACGTTATCACGTAATACTATATAACGGTTTACGTTATAACGTAATACCATATAACGTTATACGTTATAACGTAATACCATATAACGTTATACGTTATCACGTAATACTATATAACGGTTTACGTTATAACGTAATACCATATAAAGTAATCCGTTATAACGTAATACTATATAACGTTATACGTTATAACGTAATACCATATGACGTTATACGCTATAAGGAAATGGTATAGTACGTTACACGTTATAACGTGATACCATATAACGTATACGTTATAACTTACTACCATATGGCGTTATACGCCATAACGTAATACTATATAACGTTGTACGTTGTAACGTAATACCATATAAAGTAATCCGTTATAACGTAATACTATATAACGTTATACGTTATAACGTAATACCATATGACGTTATACGCTATAAGGAAATGGTATAGTACGTTACACGTTAAACCGCAATACCATATAACGTTATACGTTATAACTTAATACCATATGACGTTATACTTCATAACGTAATACTATATAACGTTATACGTTAAAGCGTAATACCATATAATGTTATAAGTTTTATCGTAATACTATATAACGTTATACGTTATAACGTAATACCATATGACGTTATACGTTATCACGTAATACCATATGATGTTATACGTTATAAGGAAATGCTATAGTACCTTACACGTTATAACGTAATACCATATAACGTTATACGTTAAGACGTAATACCATATAACGTTATACGTTATAACGTAATACCATAATACGCTATACGTTATAATGTAACACTAAATAACGTTATACGTTATAACCTAATACCATATGACGTTATACGTTATAAGGAAATGCCTTATGACGTTATACGTTGTAGCGTAATACCATAAAACGCTATACGTTATAACGTAATACCATATGACGTTATACGTTATAAGGAAATGATATAGTACGTTACGCGTTAGAACGTAATACCATATGACGTTATACGTTATAACGTAATACCATATGACGGTATACGATATAACGTAATACCATAAAACGTTATACGTTATAACGTAATACCATATAACTTTATACGTTATAACGTAATACCATATAACGTTATACGATATATCTTAATACCTTATGACGTTATACGTTATAAGGAAATGATATAGTACGTTACGCGTTATAACGTAATGCCATATGGCGTTATACGTTATAACGTAGTACCATATGACGTTGTACGTTATAACGTAATACCATATAACATTATACGTGATAACGTAATACTAAATAACGTTATACGTGATAACGTAATACTAAATAACGCTATACGTTACAACGTAATAACATATGACGTTATACGTTATACGGAAATGCTATAGTGCGTTACACATTTTAACGTAGTACCATATAACGTTATACGTTATAACGTAATACCATATAACTTTATACGTTATAACGTAATACCATATAACGTTATACGATATATCTTAATACCATATGACGTTATACGTTATAAGGAAATGCTATAGTACGTTAGACGTTATAACGTAATACTAAATAACGTTATACGTTATAACGTAATACCATATGACGTTATACGTTATAAGGAAATGCTATAGTACGTTAGACGTTATAACGTAGTACCACATAATGTTATACGTTAAAACGTAATACCATATATCGTTATACGTTATCACGTAATACCATATAACGGTTTACGTTATAACGTAATACCATATAACGTAATACCATATAACGTTATACGTTATAACGTAATACCATATGACGTCATACGTTATAAGGAAATGCTATAGTACGTTATACGTTGTAACGTAATACTATATAAATTTATACGTTATAACGTCATATCATATGACGTTATACGTTATAAGGAAATGCTATAGTACATTACACGTTACAACGTAATACCATATAACGTTATACGTTATATAGAAATGCTATAGTATGTTATACGTTGTAACGTAATACTATATAACTTTATACGTTATAACGTAATACCATATAACGTTATACGTTATATAGAAATGCTATAGTACGTTATACGTTGTAACGTAATACTATATAAATTTATACGTTATAACGTCATATCATATGACGTTATACGTTATAACGTAATTCTACATAACGTTATACGTTATAACGTAATACCATATAACGTTATACGTTATATAGAAATGCTATAGTACGTTATACGTTGTAACGTAATTCCATATGACGTTATACGTCATGAGGAAATGCTATAATACGTTACACGTTATAACGTAATACTATATAACGTTATACGTTATAACGTAATACCATATGACGTTATACGTTATAACGTAATACTAAATAACGTTATATGTTATGAGGTAATATTATATAACGTTATGCGTTATAACGTAATACCATAAGACGTTATACGTTATAAGGAAATGCTATAGTACGTTATACGTTACATCGTAATACTATATAACCTTATACGTTATAACGTAATACCATATGACGTCATACGTTATAAGGAAATGCCTTATGACGTTATACGTTGTAGCGTAATACCATAAAACGTTATACGTTATAGCGTAATACTATATGACGTTATACGTTATAAGGAAATTCTATAGTACGTTACACGTTATAATATAATGCCATATAACGTTATACGTTATAACTTTATACCATATGACGTTATACGTTATAACGTGATACTATATAACGTTATACGTTATAACGTAATACTATATAACGTTATACGTTATAACGTTATACCGTATGACGTTATACGTCATAGCGTAATACCATAAAACGCTATACGTTATAACGTAATACCATATGACGTCATACGTTATAAGGAAATGATATAATACGTTACGCGTTATAACGTAATACCATATAACGTTATACGTTATAACGTCGTACGATATAACGATATACGTTGTAACGTAATATTAAATAACGTTATACGTTATAACGTAATACCATATGACGTTATACGTTATCACGTAATACCATATGACGTTATGCGTTATAAGGAAATGCTATAGTACCTTACATGTTATAACGTAATACCATATAACGTTATACGTTAAAACGTAATACCATATAACGTTATACGTTATAACGTAATTCTATATAACGTTATGCGTTAAAACGTAATACCTTATGACGTTATACGTTATAACGTAATACCATATAACGTTATTCGATATCAGTTAATACCATATGACGTTATACGTTATAAGGAAATGCTATAGTACCTTACACGTTATAACGTAATACCATATAACGTTATACGTTATAACGTAATACTAAATAACGTTATACGTTATAAGGTAATATTATATAACGTTATGCGTTATAACGTAATACCATAAGACGTTATACGTTATAAGGAAATGCTATAGTACGTTACACGTTACATCGTAATACTATATAACCTTATACGTTATAACGCAATACCATATGACGTTATACGTTATAACGTAATACCATAATACGCTATACGTTATAACGTAATACCATAATACGCTATACGTTATAAGGAAATGATATAGTACGTTATGCGTTATAACGTAATACCATATGACGTTATACGTTATAACTCAATACCATATGACATTATACGTCATAACGTAATACTATATAACGTTATACGTTAAAGCGTAATACCATATAACGTTATACGCTTTAACGTAATACTAAATAACGTTATACGTTCTAACGTAATAACATATGACGTTATACGTTATAAGGAAATGGTATAGTACGTTAGACGTTATAACGTAGTACCATATAACGTTATACGTTATAACGTAATACTAAATAACGTTATACGTTATAACGTAATACCATATGACGTTATACGTTATAAGGAAATGGTATAGTACGTTACACGTTATAACGTAATACCATATAACGTATACGTTATAACTTACTACCATATGGCGTTATACGTCATAACGTAATACTATATAACGTTGTACGTTGTAACGTAATACCATATAAAGTAATCCGTTATAACGTAATACTATATAACGTTATACGTTATAACGTAATACCATATGACGTTATACGTTATAAGGAAATGGTATAGTACGTTACACGTTAAACCGCAATACCATATAACGTTATACGTTATAACGTAGTACCATATGACGTTGTACGTTATAAAATAATACCATATAACGTTATACGTGATAAAGTAATACTCAATAACGTTATACGTGATAACGTAATACTAAATAACGCTATACGTTACAACGTAATAACATATGACGTTATACGTTATACGGAAATGCTATAGTACGTTACACATTTTAACGTAATACCATATAACGTTATACGTTATAACGTAATACCATATAATTATATACGTTATAACGTAATACCATATAACGTTATACGATATATCTTAATACCATATGACGTTACACGTTATAAGGAAATGCTATAGTACTTTAGACGTTGTAACGTAATACTATATAACGTTATACGTTATAACGTAATACCATATGACTTTATACGTCATAACGTAATACTATATAACGTTGTACGTTGTAACGTAATACCATATAAAGTAATCCGTTATAACGTAATACTATATAACGTTATACGTTATAACGTAATACCATATGACGTTATACGTTATAACGTAATACTATATAACGTTGTACGTTGTAACGTAATACCATATAAAGTAATCCGTTATAACGTAATACTATATAACGTTATACGTTATAACGTAATACCATATGACGTTATACGTTATAAGGAAATGGTATAGTACGTTACACGTTAAACCGCAATACCATATAACGTTATACGTTATAACTTAATACCATATGACGTTACACGTCATAACGTAATACTATATAACGTTATACGTTAAAGCGTAATACCATATAATGTTATAAGTTTTATCGTAATACTATATAACGTTATACGTTATAACGTAATACCATATGACGTTATACGTTATCACGTAATACCATATGACGTTATACGTTCTAAGGAAATGCTATAGTACCTTACACGTTATAACGTAATACCATATAACGTTATACGTTAAAACGTAATACCATATAACGTTATACGTTATAACGTAATTCTATATAACGTTATGCGTTAAAACGTAATACCTTATGACGTTATACGTTATAACGTAATACCATATGACGTTGTAGGTTATAACATAATACCATATAACGTTATACGTGATAACGTAATACTAAATAACGTTATACGTGATAACGTAATACCATATGACGTCATACGTTATAAGGAAATGCTATAGTACGTTATACGTTGTAACGTAATACTATATAAATTTATACGTTATAACGTCATATCATATGACGTTATACGTTATAAGGAAATGCTATAGTACATTACACGTTACAACGTAATACCATATAACGTTATACGTTAAGACGTAATACCATATAACGTTATACGTTATAACGTAATACCATAATACGCTATACGTTATAATGTAACACTAAATAACGTTATACGTTATAAATGAATACCATATGACGTTATACGTTATAAGGAAATGCCTTATGACGTTATACGTTGTAGCGTAATACCATAAAACGCTATACGTTATAACGTAATACCATATGACGTTATACGTTATAAGGAAATGATATAGTACGTTACGCGTTATAACGTAATACCATATGACGTTATACTTTATAACGTAATACCATATGACGGTATACGATATAACGTAATACCATATAACGTTATACGTGATAACGTAATACTAAATAACGTTATACGTGATAACGTAATACTAAATAACGCTATACGTTACAACGTAATAACATATGACGTTATACGTTATACGGAAATGCTATAGTGCGTTACACATATTAACGTAGTACCATATAACGTTATACGTTATAACGTAATACCATATAACTTTATACGTTATAACGTAATACCATATAACGTTATACGATATATCTTAACACCTTATGACGTTATACGTTATAAGGAAATGATATAGTACGTTACGCGTTATAACGTAATACCATATGGCGTTATACGTTATAACGTAGTACCATATGACGTTGTACGTTATAACGTAATACCATATAACGTTATACGTGATAACGTAATACTAAATAACGTTATACGTGATAACGTAATACTAAATAACGCTATACGTTACAACGTAATATCATATGACGTTATACGTTATAAGGAAATGCTATAGTACGTTAGACGTTATAACGTAATACTAAATAACGTTATACGTTATAACGTAATACCATATGACGTTATACGTTATAAGGAAATGCTATAGTATGTTATACGTTGTAACGTAATACTATATAACTTTATACGTTATAACGTAATACCATATAACGTTATACGTTATATAGAAATGCTATAGTACGTTATACGTTGTAACGTAATACTATATAAATTTATACGTTATAACGTCATATCATATGACGTTATACGTTATAACGTAATTCTACATAACGTTATACGTTATAACGTAATACCATATAACGTTATACGTTATATAGAAATGCTATAGTACGTTATACGTTGTAACGTAATTCCATATGACGTTATACGTCATGAGGAAATGCTATAATACGTTACACGTTATAACGTAATACTATATAACGTTATACGTTATAACGTAATACCATATGACGTTATACGTTATAACGTAATACTAAATAACGTTATATGTTATGAGGTAATATTATATAACGTTATGCGTTATAACGTAATACCATAAGACGTTATACGTTATAAGGAAATGCTATAGTACGTTACACGTTACATGGTAATACTATATAACCTTGTACGTTATAACGTAATACCATATGACGTCATACGTTATAAGGAAATGCCTTATGACGTTATACGTTGTAGCGTAATACCATAAAACGTTATACGTTATAGCGTAATACTATATGACGTTATACGTTATAAGGAAATTCTATAGTACGTTACACGTTATAATATAATGCCATATAACGTTATACGTTATAACTTTATACCATATGACGTTATACGTTATAACGTGATACTATATAACGTTATACGTTATAACGTAATACTATATAACGTTATACGTTATAACGTTATACCGTATGACGTTATACGTCATAGCGTAATACCATAAAACGCTATACGTTATAACGTAATACCATATGACGTCATACGTTATAAGGAAATGATATAATACGTTACGCGTTATAACGTAATACCATATAACGTTATACGTTATAACGTCGTACGATATAACGATATACGTTGTAACGTAATATTAAATAACGTTATACGTTATAACGTAATACCATATGACGTTATACGTTATCACGTAATACCATATGACGTTATACGTTATAAGGAAATGCTATAGTACCTTACATGTTATAACGTAATACCATATAACGTTATACGTTAAAACGTAATACCATATAACGTTATACGTTATAACGTAATTCTATATAACGTTATGCGTTAAAACGTAATACCTTATGACGTTATACGTTATAACGTAATACCATATAACGTTATTCGATATCAGTTAATACCATATGACGTTATACGTTATAAGGAAATGCTATAGTACCTTACACGTTATAACGTAATACCATATAACGTTATACGTTATAACGTAATACTAAATAACGTTATACGTTATAAGGTAATATTATATAACGTTATGCGTTATAACGTAATACCATAAGACGTTATACGTTATAAGGAAATGCTATAGTACGTTACACGTTACATCGTAATACTATATAACCTTATACGTTATAACGCAATACCATATGACGTTATACGTTATAACGTAATACCATAATACGCTATACGTTATAACGTAATACCATAATACGCTATACGTTATAAGGAAATGATATAGTACGTTATGCGTTATAACGTAATACCATATGACGTTATACGTTATAACTCAATACCATATGACATTATACGTCATAACGTAATACTATATAACGTTATACGTTAAAGCGTAATACCATATAACGTTATACGCTTTAACGTAATACTAAATAACGTTATACGTTCTAACGTAATAACATATGACGTTATACGTTATAAGGAAATGGTATAGTACGTTAGACGTTATAACGTAGTACCATATAACGTTATACGTTATAACGTAATACTAAATAACGTTATACGTTATAACGTAATACCATATGACGTTATACGTTATAAGGAAATGGTATAGTACGTTACACGTTATAACGTAATACCATATAACGTATACGTTATAACTTACTACCATATGGCGTTATACGTCATAACGTAATACTATATAACGTTGTACGTTGTAACGTAATACCATATAAAGTAATCCGTTATAACGTAATACTATATAACGTTATACGTTATAACGTAATACCATATGACGTTATACGTTATAAGGAAATGGTATAGTACGTTACACGTTAAACCGCAATACCGTATAACGTTATACGTTATAACGTAGTACCATATGACGTTGTACGTTATAAAATAATACCATATAACGTTATACGTGATAAAGTAATACTAAATAACGTTATACGTGATAACGTAATACTAAATAACGCTATACGTTACAACGTAATAACATATGACGTTATACGTTATACGGAAATGCTATAGTACGTTACACATTTTCACGTAATACCATATAACGTTATACGTTATAACGTAATACCATATAATTATATACGTTATAACGTAATACCATATAACGTTATACGATATATCTTAATACCATATGACGTTACACGTTATAAGGAAATGCTATAGTACTTTAGACGTTGTAACGTAATACTATATAACGTTATACGTTATAACGTAATACCATATGACTTTATACGTCATAACGTAATACTATATAACGTTGTACGTTGTAACGTAATACCATATAAAGTAATCCGTTATAACGTAATACTATATAACGTTATACGTTATAACGTAATACCATATGACGTTATACGTTATAACGTAATACTATATCACGTTGTACGTTGTAACGTAATACCATATAAAGTAATCCGTTATAACGTAATACTATATAACGTTATACGTTATAACGTAATACCATATGACGTTATACGTTATAAGGAAATGGTATAGTACGTTACACGTTAAACCGCAAGACCATATAACGTTATACGTTATAACTTAATACCATATGACGTTACACGTCATAACGTAATACTATATAACGTTATACGTTAAAGCGTAATACCATATAATGTTATAAGTTTTATCGTAATACTATATAACGTTATACGTTATAACGTAATACCATATGACGTTATACGTTATCACGTAATACCATATGACGTTATACGTTCTAAGGAAATGCTATAGTACCTTACACGTTATAACGTAATACCATATAACGTTATACGTTAAAACGTAATACCATATAACGTTATACGTTATAACGTAATTCTATATAACGTTATGCGTTAAAACGTAATACCTTATGACGTTATACGTTATAACGTAATACCATATGACGTTGTACGTTATAACATAATACCATATAACGTTATACGTGATAACGTAATACTAAATAACGTTATACGTGATAACGTAATAATAAATAACGCTATACGTTACAACGTAATAACATATGACGTTATAAGTTATAAGGAAATGCCTTATGACGTTATACGTTGTAGCGTAATACCATAAAACGCTATACGTTATAACGTAATACCATATGATGTTATACGTTATAAGGAAATGATATAGTACGTTACGCGTTATAACGTAATACCATATGACGTTATACGTTATAACGTAGTACCATATGACGTTGTACGTTATAACATAATACCATATAACGTTATACGTGATAACGTAATACTAAATAACGTTATACGTGATAACGTAATAATAAATAACGCTATACGTTACAACGTAATAACATATGACGTTATACGTTATACGGAAATGCTATAGTACGTTACACATTTTAACGTAATACCATATAACGTTATACGTTATAACGTAATACCATATAACTTTATACGTTATAACGTAATACCATATAACGTTATACGATATATCTTAATACCATATAACGTTATACGTTATAAGGAAATGCTATAGTACGTTACACGTTATAACATAATACCGTATAACGTTATACGTTAAAACGTAATACCATATAACGTTATACGTTATAACGTAATACCTTATGACGTTATACGTTATAACGTAATACCATATGACGTTATACGTTATAAGGAAATGGTATAGTACGTTACACGTTAAACCGCAATACCATATAACGTTATACGTTATAACTTAACACCATATGACGTTATACGTCATAACGTAATACTATATAACGTTATACGTTAAAGCGTAATACCATATAATGTTATAAGTTTTATCGTAATACTATATAACGTTATACGTTATAACGTAATACCATATGACGTTATACGTTATCACGTAATACCATATGACGTTATACGTTCTAAGGAAATGCTATAGTACCTTACACGTTATAACGTAATACCATATAACGTTATACGTTAAAACGTAATACCATATAACGTTATACGTTATAACGTAATTCTATATAACGTTATGCGTTAAAACGTAATACCTTATGACGTTATACGTTATAACGTAATACCATATGACGTTGTACGTTATAACATAATACCATATAACGTTATACGTGATAACGTAATACTAAATAACGTTATACGTGATAACGTAATAATAAATAACGCTATACGTTACAACGTAATAACATATGACGTTATAAGTTATAAGGAAATGCCTTATGACGTTATACGTTGTAGCGTAATACCATAAAACGCTATACGATATAACGTAATACCATATGACGTTATACGTTATAAGGAAATGATATAGTACGTTACGCGTTATAACGTAATACCATATGACGTTATACGTTATAACGTAGTACCATATGACGTTGTACGTTATAACATAATACCATATAACGTTATACGTGATAACGTAATACTAAATAACGTTATACGTGATAACGTAATAATAAATAACGCTATACGTTACAACGTAATAACATATGACGTTATACGTTATACGGAAATGCTATAGTACGTTACACATTTTAACGTAATACCATATAACGTTATACGTTATAACGTAATACCATATAACTTTATACGTTATAACGTAATACCATATAACGTTATACGATATATCTTAATACCATATAACGTTATACGTTATAAGGAAATGCTATAGTACGTTAGACGTTGTAACGTAATACTATATAACGTTATACGTTATAACGTAATACCATATGACGTTATACGTTATAAGGAAATGCTATAGTACGTTACACGTTATAACATAATACCGTATAACGTTATACGTTAAAACGTAATACCATATAACGTTATACGTTATAACGTAATACCATATAACGTTATACGTTATAACGTAATACCATATGACGTTATACGTTATCACGTAATACCATATGACGTTATACGTTCTAAGGAAATGCTATAGTACCTTACACGTTATAACGTAATACCATATAACGTTATACGTTATAACGTAATACTAAATAACGTTATACGTTATAAGGTAATATTATATAACGTTATGCGTTATAACGTAATACCATAAGACGTTATACGTTATAAGGAAATGCTATAGTACGTTACACGTTACATCGTAATACTATATAACCTTATACGTTATAACGCAATACCATATGACGTTATACGTTATAACGTAATACCATAATACGCTATACGTTATAACGTAATACCATAATACGCTATACGTTATAAGGAAATGATATAGTACGTTATGCGTTATAACGTAATACCATATGACGTTATACGTTATAACTCAATACCATATGACATTATACGTCATAACGTAATACTATATAACGTTATACGTTAAAGCGTAATACCATATAACGTTATACGCTTTAACGTAATACTAAATAACGTTATACGTTCTAACGTAATAACATATGACGTTATACGTTATAAGGAAATGGTATAGTACGTTAGACGTTATAACGTAGTACCATATAACGTTATACGTTATAACGTAATACTAAATAACGTTATACGTTATAACGTAATACCATATGACGTTATACGTTATAAGGAAATGGTATAGTACGTTACACGTTATAACGTAATACCATATAACGTATACGTTATAACTTACTACCATATGGCGTTATACGTCATAACGTAATACTATATAACGTTGTACGTTGTAACGTAATACCATATAAAGTAATCCGTTATAACGTAATACTATATAACGTTATACGTTATAACGTAATACCATATGACGTTATACGTTATAAGGAAATGGTATAGTACGTTACACGTTAAACCGCAATACCGTATAACGTTATACGTTATAACGTAGTACCATATGACGTTGTACGTTATAAAATAATACCATATAACGTTATACGTGATAAAGTAATACTAAATAACGTTATACGTGATAACGTAATACTAAATAACGCTATACGTTACAACGTAATAACATATGACGTTATACGTTATACGGAAATGCTATAGTACGTTACACATTTTCACGTAATACCATATAACGTTATACGTTATAACGTAATACCATATAATTATATACGTTATAACGAAATACCATATAACGTTATACGATATATCTTAATACCATATGACGTTACACGTTATAAGGAAATGCTATAGTACTTTAGACGTTGTAACGTAATACTATATAACGTTATACGTTATAACGTAATACCATATGACTTTATACGTCATAACGTAATACTATATAACGTTGTACGTTGTAACGTAATACCATATAAAGTAATCCGTTATAACGTAATACTATATAACGTTATACGTTATAACGTAATACCATATGACGTTATACGTTATAACGTAATACTATATAACGTTGTACGTTGTAACGTAATACCATATAAAGTAATCCGTTATAACGTAATACTATATAACGTTATACGTTATAACGTAATACCATATGACGTTATACGTTATAAGGAAATGGTATAGTACGTTACACGTTAAACCGCAAGACCATATAACGTTATACGTTATAACTTAATACCATATGACGTTACACGTCATAACGTAATACTATATAACGTTATACGTTAAAGCGTAATACCATATAATGTTATAAGTTTTATCGTAATACTATATAACGTTATACGTTATAACGTAATACCATATGACGTTATACGTTATCACGTAATACCATATGACGTTATACGTTCTAAGGAAATGCTATAGTACCTTACACGTTATAACGTAATACCATATAACGTTATACGTTAAAACGTAATACCATATAACGTTATACGTTATAACGTAATTCTATATAACGTTATGCGTTAAAACGTAATACCTTATGACGTTATACGTTATAACGTAATACCATATGACGTTGTACGTTATAACATAATACCATATAACGTTATACGTGATAACGTAATACTAAATAACGTTATACGTGATAACGTAATAATAAATAACGCTATACGTTACAACGTAATAACATATGACGTTATAAGTTATAAGGAAATGCCTTATGACGTTATACGTTGTAGCGTAATACCATAAAACGCTATACGTTATAACGTAATACCATATGATGTTATACGTTATAAGGAAATGATATAGTACGTTACGCGTTATAACGTAATACCATATGACGTTATACGTTATAACGTAGTACCATATGACGTTGTACGTTATAACATAATACCATATAACGTTATACGTGATAACGTAATACTAAATAACGTTATACGTGATAACGTAATAATAAATAACGCTATACGTTACAACGTAATAACATATGACGTTATACGTTATACGGAAATGCTATAGTACGTTACACATTTTAACGTAATACCATATAACGTTATACGTTATAACGTAATACCATATAACTTTATACGTTATAACGTAATACCATATAACGTTATACGATATATCTTAATACCATATAACGTTATACGTTATAAGGAAATGCTATAGTACGTTAGACGTTGTAACGTAATACTATATAACGTTATACGTTATAACGTAATACCATATGACGTTATACGTAATAAGGAAATGCTATAGTACGTTACACGTTATAACATAATACCGTATAACGTTATACGTTAAAACGTAATACCATATAACGTTATACGTTATAACGTAATACCTTATGACGTTATACGTTATAACGTAATACCATATGACGTTATACGTTATAAGGAAATGGTATAGTACGTTACACGTTAAACCGCAATACCATATAACGTTATACGTTATAACTTAACACCATATGACGTTATACGTCATAACGTAATACTATATAACGTTATACGTTAAAGCGTAATACCATATAATGTTATAAGTTTTATCGTAATACTATATAACGTTATACGTTATAACGTAATACCATATGACGTTATACGTTATCACGTAATACCATATGACGTTATACGTTCTAAGGAAATGCTATAGTACCTTACACGTTATAACGTAATACCATATAACGTTATACGTTAAAACGTAATACCATATAACGTTATACGTTATAACGTAATTCTATATAACGTTATGCGTTAAAACGTAATACCTTATGACGTTATACGTTATAACGTAATACCATATGACGTTGTACGTTATAACATAATACCATATAACGTTATACGTGATAACGTAATACTAAATAACGTTATACGTGATAACGTAATAATAAATAACGCTATACGTTACAACGTAATAACATATGACGTTATAAGTTATAAGGAAATGCCTTATGACGTTATACGTTGTAGCGTAATACCATAAAACGCTATACGATATAACGTAATACCATATGACGTTATACGTTATAAGGAAATGATATAGTACGTTACGCGTTATAACGTAATACCATATGACGTTATACGTTATAACGTAGTACCATATGACGTTGTACGTTATAACATAATACCATATAACGTTATACGTGATAACGTAATACTAAATAACGTTATACGTGATAACGTAATAATAAATAACGCTATACGTTACAACGTAATAACATATGACGTTATACGTTATACGGAAATGCTATAGTACGTTACACATTTTAACGTAATACCATATAACGTTATACGTTATAACGTAATACCATATAACTTTATACGTTATAACGTAATACCATATAACGTTATACGATATATCTTAATACCATATAACGTTATACGTTATAAGGAAATGCTATAGTACGTTAGACGTTGTAACGTAATACTATATAACGTTATACGTTATAACGTAATACCATATGACGTTATACGTTATAAGGAAATGCTATAGTACGTTACACGTTATAACATAATACCGTATAACGTTATACGTTAAAACGTAATACCATATAACGTTATACGTTATAACGTAATACCTTATGACGTTATACGTTATAACGTAATACCATATGACGTTATACGTTATAAGGAAATGGTATAGTACGTTACACGTTAAACCGCAATACCATATAACGTTATACGTTATAACTTAATACCATATGACGTTATACGACATAACGTAATACTATATAACGTTATACGTTAAAGCGTAATACCATATAATGTTATAAGTTTTATCGTAATACTATATAACGTTATACGTTATAACGTAATACCATATGACGTTATACGTTATCACGTAATACCATATGACGTTATACGTTCTAAGGAAATGCTATAGTACCTTACACGTTATAACGTAATACCATATAACGTTATACGTTAAAACGTAATACCATATAACGTTATACGTTATAACGTAATTCTATATAACGTTATGCGTTAAAACGTAATACCTTATGACGTTATACGTTATAACGTAATACCATATGACGTTGTACGTTATAACATAATACCATATAACGTTATACGTGATAACGTAATACTAAATAACGTTATACGTGATAACGTAATAATAAATAACGCTATACGTTACAACGTAATAACATATGACGTTATAAGTTATAAGGAAATGCCTTATGACGTTATACGTTGTAGCGTAATACCATAAAACGCTATACGATATAACGTAATACCATATGACGTTATACGTTATAAGGAAATGATATAGTACGTTACGCGTTATAACGTAATACCATATGACGTTATACGTTATAACGTAGTACCATATGACGTTGTACGTTATAACATAATACCATATAACGTTATACGTGATAACGTAGTACTAAATAACGTTATACGTGATAACGTAATAATAAATAACGCTATACGTTACAACGTAATAACATATGACGTTATACGTTATACGGAAATGCTATAGTACGTTACACATTTTAACGTAATACCATATAACGTTATACGTTATAACGTAATACCATATAACTTTATACGTTATAACGTAATACCATATAACGTTATACGATATATCTTAATACCATATAACGTTATACGTTATAAGGAAATGCTATAGTACGTTAGACGTTGTAACGTAATACTATATAACGTTATACGTTATAACGTAATACCATATGACGTTATACGTTATAAGGAAATGCTATAGTACGTTACACGTTATAACGTAATACCGTATAACGTTATACGTTAAAACGTAATACCATATAACGTTATACGTTATAACGTAATACCTTATGACGTTATACGTTATAACGTAATACCATATAACGTTATACGTTATAACGTAATACTAAATAACGTTATACGTTATAACGTAATACCATATGACGTTATACGTTATAAGGAAATGCTATAGTACGTTAGACGTTATAACGTAGTACCACATAATGTTACACGTTAAAACGTAATACCATATATCGTTATACGTTATCACGTAATACCATATAACGGTTTACGTTATAACGTAATACCATATAACGTTATACGATATAACGTAATACCATATGACGATATACGTTATAATGTAATACCATATAACTTTATACGATATAACTTAATACCATTTGACGTTATACGTTATATAGAAATGCTATAGTACGTTATACGTTGTAACGTAATACTATATAACTTTATACGATATAGCGTAATATCATATGACGTTATACGTTATAACGTAATACCATATAACGTTATACGTTATAACGTAGTACCATATAACGATATATGTTGTAACGTAATATTAAATAACGTTATACGTTATAACGTAATACCATATGACGTTATACGTTATCTCGTAATACCATATGACGTTATACGTTATAAGGAAATGCTATAGTACTTTACACGTTATAACGTAATACCATATAACGTTATACGTTAAAACGTAATACCATATAACGTTATATGTTATAACGTAATTCTATATAACGTTATGCGTTAAAACGTAGTACCATATGACGTTATCCGTTATAACGTAATACCATATAACGTTATACGATATCAGTTAATACCATATGACGTTATACGTTATAAGGAAATGCTATAGTACGTTACACGTTACATCGTAATACTATATAACCTTATACGTTATAACGTAATACCATATGACGTTATACGTTATAAGGAAATGCTATAGTACGTTAAACGTTACAACGTAATACTATATAATGTTATACGTTATAACGTAATACCATATGACGTTATACGTTACAACGTAATACCCTAATACGCTATACGTTATAATGTAACACTAAATAATGTTACACGTTATAACGTAATACCGTATAACGTTATACGTTAAAACGTAATACCATATAACGTTATACGTTATAACGTAATACCATATAACGTTATACGTTATAACGTAATGCCATATAACGTTATACGTTATAACGTAATACTAAATAACGTTATACGTTATAACGTAATACCATATGAAGTTATACGATATCAATTAATACCATATGACGTTATACGTTATACGGAAATGCTATAGTACGTTATACATTGTAACGTAATTCCATATGACGTTATACGCCATGAGGAAATGCCATAATACGTTACACGTTATAACGTAATACTATATAACGTTATACGTTATAACGTAATACCATATGACGTTATACGTTATAACGTTATACCATATGCCGTTATACGTTATAATGTAATACCATATAACTTCATACGATATAACTTAATACCATTTGACGTTATACGTTTTAAGGAAATGCTATAGTACGGTACACGTTATAACGTAATACCGTATAACGTTATACGTTAAAACGTAATACCATATAACGATATACGTTATAACTTAATACCTTATGACGTTATACGTTATAACGTAATACCATATATCGTTATACGTTATAACGTAATACTAAATAACGTTATACGTTATAACGTAACAGCATAAGACGTTATACGTTATAAGGGAATGCTATAGTACGTTACACGTAACATCGTAATACTATATAACCTTATACGTTATAACGTAATACCATATGACGTTATGCGTTATAACGTAATACCATAAGACGTTATACGTTATAAGGAAATGCTATAGTACGTTACGCGTTATAACGTAATACCATATAACGTTATACGTTATAACGTAGTACCATATAACGATATACGTTGTAACGTAATATTAAATAACGTTATACGTTATAACGTAATACCATATGACGTTATACGTTATCACGTAATACCATATGACGTTATACGTTATATGGAAATGCTATAGTACCTTACACGTTATAACGTAATACCATATAACGTTATACGTTAAAACGTAATACCATATAACGTTATACGTTATAACGTAATTCTATATAACGTTATGCGTTAAAACGTAATACCTTATGACGTTATACGTTAGAACGTAATACCATATAACGTTATACGATATCAGTTAATACCATATGACGTTATACGTTATAAGGAAATGCTATAGTACGTTACACGTTATAACGTAATACCGTATAACGTTATACGTTATAAGGAAATGCTATAGTACATTACGCGTTATAACGTAATACCATATAACGTTATACGATATAACGTAGTACCATATAACGATATACGTTGTAACGTAATATTAAATAACGTTATACGTTATAACGTAATACCATATGACGTTATACGTTATCACGTAATACCATATGACGTTATACGTTATAAGGAAATGCTATAGTACGTTAAACGTTATAACGTAATACCGTATAACGTTATACGTTATAAGGAAATGCTATAGTACGTTACACGTTATAACGTAATACCGTATAACGTTATACGTTAAAACGTAATACCATATAACGTTATACGTTATAACGTAATACCTTATGACGTTATACGTTATAACGTAATACCATACAACGATATACGTTATAACGTAATACTAAATAACGTTATACGTTATAACGTAATACCATATGACGTTATACGTTATAAGGAAATGCTATAGTACGTTACACGTTATAACGTAATACCGTATAACGTTATACGTTAAAACGTAATACCATATAACGTTATACGTTATAACTTAATACCTTATGACGTTATACGTTATAACGTAATACCATATAACGTTATACGTTATAACGTAATACTAAATAACGTTATACGTTATAACGTAACAGCATAAGACGTTATACGTTATAAGGAAATGCTATAGTACGTTACACGTTATAACGTAATACCGTATAACGTTATACGTTAAAACGTAATACCATATAACGTTATACGTTATAACGTAATACCATATAACGTTGTACGTTATAACGCAATGCCATATAACGTTATACGTTATAACGTAATACTAAATAACGTTATACGTTATAACGTAATACCATATGAAGTTATACGTTATAAGGAAATGCTATAGTACGTTACACGTTATAACGTAATACCATATAACGTTATACGTTATAACGTAATACTAAATAGCGTTATATGTTATAAGGTAATATTATATAACGTTATGCGTTATAACGTAATACCATAAGACGTTATACGTTATAAGGAAATGCTATAGTACGTTACACGTTACATCGTAATACTATATAACCTTATACGTTATAACGTAATACCATATGACGTTATGCGTTATAACGTAATACCATTAGACGTTATACGTTATAAGGAAATGCTATAGTACGTTACGCGTTATAACGTAATACCATATAACGTTATACGTTATAACGTAGTACCATATAACGATATACGTTGTAACGTAATATTAAATAACGTTATACGTTATAACGTAATACCATATGACGTTATACGTTATCACGTAATACCATATGACGTTATACGTTATAAGGAAATGCTATAGTACGTTACGCGTTATAACGTAATACCATATAACGTTATACGTTATAACGTTGTACCATATAACGATATACGTTGTAACGTAATATTAAATAACGTTGTACGTTATAACGTAATACCATATGACGTTATACGTTATCACGTAATACCATATGACGTTATACGTTATAAGTGAAATGCTATAGTACCTTACACGTTATAACGTAATACCATATAACGTTATACGTTAAAACGTAATACCATATAACGTTATACGTTATAAGGTAATACCATATAACGTTATACGATATCAGTTAATACCATATGACGTTATACGTTATAAGGAAATGCTATAGTACGTTACACGTCATAACGTAATACTATATAACGTTACGTTATAACGTAATACCATATAACGTTATACGTTATAACGTAATACTATATAACCTTATACGTTATAACGTAATACCATAAAACGTTATACGTTATAACGTAATACCATATGACGTTATACGTTATAAGGAAATGCTATAGTACGTTACACGTTATAACGTAATACCATATAACGATATACGTTATAACTTAATATCAAATAACGTTATACGTTATAACGTAATACCATATGACGTTATACGTTATAACGTAATACCATATGACGTTATACGTTATAACGTAGTACCATATAACGTTATACGTTATAACGTAATACCATATAACGTTATACGTTATAAGGAAATGCTATAGTACGTTATACGTTGTAACGTAATACTATATAACGTTATACGTTATAACGTAATACCATATGACGTTATACGTTATAATGTAATTCCATATAACGTTATACGATACAACTAAATACCATATGACGTTATACGTTATATAGAAATGCTATAGTACGTTATACGTTGTAACGTAATACTATATAACTTTATACGTTATAACGTAATATCATATGACGCTATACGTTATAACGTAATACCATATTACGTTATACGATATCAATTAATACCATATGACGTTATACGTTATAAGGAAATGCTATAGTACGTTATACATTGTAACGTAATTCCATATGACGTTATACGTTATAACGTTATACCATATGACGTTATACGTTACAACGTTATACCATATGATGTTATACGTTATAATGTAATACCATATAACTTTATACGATATAACTTAATACCATTTGACGTTTTACGTTTTAAGGAAATGCTATAGTACGGTACACGTTATAACGTAATACCGTATAACGTTATACGTTAAAACGTAATACCATATAACGTTATACGTTATAACTTAATACCTTATGACGTTATACGTTATAACGTAATACCATATAACGTTATACGTTATAACGTAATACTAAATAGCGTTATATGTTATAAGGTAATATTATATAACGTTATGCGTTATAACGTAATACCATAAGACGTTATACGTTATAAGGAAATGCTATAGTACGTTACACGTTACATCGTAATACTATATAACCTTATACGTTATAACGTAATACCATATGACGTTATGCGTTATAACGTAATACCATAAGACGTTATACGTTATAAGGAAATGCTATAGTACGTTACGCGTTATAACGGAATACCATATAACGTTATACGTTATAACGTAGTACCATATAACGATATACGTTGTAACGTAATACTAAATAACGTTATACGTTATAACGTAATACCATATGACGTTATACGTTATCACGTAATACCATATGACGTTATACGTTATAAGGAAATGCTATAGTACCTTACACGTTATAACGTAATACCATATAACGTTATACGATATCAGTTAATACCATATGACGTTATACGTTATAGGGAAATGCTATAGTACGTTACACGTCATAACGTAATACTATATAACGTTACGTTATAACGTAATACCATATGACGTTATACGTTACAACGTAATACCCTAATACGCTATACGTTATAATGTAACACTAAATAATGTTATACGTTGTAACGTAATACCATATAACGTTATACCTTATAACGTAATGCTACATAACGTTATACGTTATAACGCAATACCATATGACGTTATACGTTATGAGGAAATGGTATAGTACGTTACACGTTAAACCGTAATACCATATAACGTTATACGTTATAACTTACTACCATATGACGTTATACGTCATAACGTAATACTATATAACGTTATACGTTAAAGCGTAATACCATATAATGTTATAAGTTTTATCGTAATACTAAATAACGTTATACGCTATAACGTAATACCATATGACGTTATACGTTATAAGGAAATGCTATCGTACGTTACACGTTATAACGTAATACCGTATAACGTTATACGTTATAACGTAATACCATATAACGATATACGTTATAACGTAATATTAAATAACGTTATACGTGATAACGTAATACCATATGACGTTATACGTTATAACGTAATACCATATGACGTTATACGTTATAAGGAAATGCTATCGTACGTTACACGTTATAACGTAATACCGTATAACGTTATACGTTATAACGTTCTACCATATAACGTTATACGTTATAACGTAATACCATATAACGTTATACGTTATAACGTAATACCATATGACGTTATACGTTATAAGGAAATGCTATCGTACGTTACACGTTATAACGTAATACCGTATAACGTTATACGTTATAACGTAATACCATATAACGATATACGTTATAACGTAATATTAAATAACGTTATACGTGATAACGTAATACCATATGACGTTATACGTTATAACGTAATACCATATGACGTTATACGTTATAAGGAAATGCTATCGTACGTTACACGTTATAACGTAATACCGTATAACGTTATACGTTATAACGTAATACCATATAACGTTATACGTTATAACGTAATACCATATAACTTTATACGTTATAACGTAATACCATATAACGTTATACGTTGTAACTTAGTACCATATGACTTTATACGTTATAAGGAAATGCTATAGTACGTTACACGATATAACGTAATACTATATAACGTTATACGTTATAACGTAATACCATATGACGTTATACGATATAACTTAATACCATATTACGTTATACGTTATAAGGAAATGCTATAGTACGTTACACGTTATAACGTAATACTATATAACGATATACGTTATAACGTAATATTAAATAACGTTATACGTGATAACGTAATACCATATGACGTTATACGTTATAACGTAATACCATATGACGTTATACGTTATAAGGAAATGCTATCGTACGTTACACGTTATAACGTAATACCGTATAACGTTATACGTTATAACGTAATACCATATAACGATATACGTTATAACGTAATATTAAATAACGTTATACGTGATAACGTAATACCATATGACGTTATACGTTATAACGTAATACCATATGACGTTATACGTTATAAGGAAATGCTATCGTACGTTACACGTTATAACGTAATACCGTATAACGTTATACGTTATAACGTAATACCATATAACGTTATACGTTATAACGTAATACCTTATGACGTTATACGTTATAACGTAATACCATATAACGTTATACGTTATAACGTAATACTAAATAACGTTATACGTTATAACGTAACAGCATAAGACGTTATACGTTATAAGGAAATGCTATAGTACGTTACACGTTATAACGTAATACTATATAACGTTATACGTTATAACGTAATACCATATGACGTTACACGTTATAACGTAATTCTACATGACGTTATACGTTATAACGTTATACGTTATATAGAAATGCTATAGTACGTTATACGTTGTAACGTAATACTATATAACTTTATACGTTATAACGTAATATCATATGACGTTATACGTTATAACGTAATACCATATTACGTTATACGATATCAATTAATACCATATGACGTTATACGTTATAAGGAAATGCTATAGTACGTTATACATTGTAACGTAATTCCATATGACGTTATACGCCATGAGGAAATGCCATAATACGTTACACGTTATAACGTAATACTATATAACGTTATACGTTATAACGTAATACCATATGACGTTATACGTTATAAAGTTATACCATATGACGTTATACGTTATAATGTAATACCATATAACTTTATACGATATAACTCAATACCAATTGACGTTATACGTTTTAAGGAAATGCTATAGTACGGTACACGTTATAACGTAATACCGTATAACGTTATACGTTAAAACGTAATACAATATAACGTTATACGTTATAACTTAATACCTTATGACGTTATACGTTATAACGTAATACCATATAACGTTATACGTTATAACGTAATACTAAATAACGTTATACGTTATAACGTAACAGCATAAGACGTTATACGTTATAACGTAACAGCATAAGACGTTATACGTTATCAGGGAATGCTCTAGTACGTTACACGTTATAACGTAATACCATATAACGTTATACGTTATAACGTAATACTAAATAGCGTTATATGTTATAAGGTAATATTATATAACGTTATGCGTTATAACGTAATACCATAAGACGTTATACGTTATAAGGAAATGCTATAGTACGTTACACGATATAACGTAATACTATATAACGTTATACGTTATAACGTAATACCATATGACGTTATACGATATAACTTAATACCATATTACGTTATACGTTATAAGGAAATGCTATAGTACGTTACACGTTATAACGTAATACTATATAACGATATACGTTACAACGTAATATTAAATAACGTTATACGTGATAACGTAATACCATATGACGTTATACGTTATAACGTAATACCATATGACGTTATACGTTATAAGGAAATGCTATCGTACGTTACACGTTATAACTTAATACCTTATGACGTTATGCGTTATAACGTAATACCATAAGACGTTATACGTTATAAGGAAATGCTATAGTACGTTACGCGTTATAACGTAATACCATATAACGTTATACGTTATAACGTAGTACAATATAACGATATACGTTGTAACGTAATATTAAATAACGTTATACGTTATAACGTAATACCATATGACGTTATACGTTATCACGTAATACCATATGACGTTATACGTTATAAGGAAATGCTATAGTACGTTACGCGTTATAACGTAATACCATATAACGTTATACGTTATAACGTAGTACCATATAACGATATACGTTGTACCGTAATATTAAATAACGTTATACGTTATAACGTAATACCATATGACGTTATACGTTATCACGTAATACCCTATGACGTTATACGTTATAAGGAAATGCTATAGTACCTTACACGTTATAACGTAATACCATATAACGTTATGCGTTAAAACGTAATACCGTTTGACGTTATACGTTATAACGTAATACCATATAACGTTATACGATATCAGTTAATACCATATGACGTTATACGTTATAAGGAAATGCTATAGTACCTTACACGTTATAACGTAATACCATATAACGTTATACGTTATAACGTAGTACTAAATAACGTTATATGTTATAAGGTAATATTATATAACGTTATGCGTTATAACGTAATACCTTTTGACGTTATACGTTAAAGCGTAATACCATATAACGTTATACGATATCAGTTAATACCATATGACGTTATCCGTTATAAGGAAATGCTATAGTACGTTACACGTTACATCGTAATACTATATAACCTTATACGTTATAACGTAATACCGTATGACGTTATACGTTATAAGGAAATGCCTTATGACGTTATGCGTTGTAGCGTAATACCATAAAACCCTATACGTTATAACGTAATACCATATGACGTTATACGTTATAAGGAAATGCCTTATGACGTTATGCGTTGTAGCGTAATACCATGAAACCCTATACGTTATAACGTAATACCATATAACGTTATACGTTATATAGAAATGCTATAGTACGTTATACGTTGTAACGTAATACTATATAAATTTATACGTTATAAAGTAATATCATATGACGTTATACGTTATAACGTAATACCATATAACGTTATACGATATCAATGAATACCATATGACGTTATACGTTATAAGGAAATGCTATAGTACGTTATACGTTGTAACGTAATTCCATATGACGTTATACGTCATAAGGAACTGCTATACTACGTTACACGTTATAACGTAATACTATATAGCGTTATACGTTATAACGTAATACCATATGACGTTATACGTTATAATGTAATACCATATAACTTTATACGGTATAACTTACTACCATATGACGTTATACGTTTTAAGGAAATGCTATACTACGTTACACGTTATATCGTAATACCGTATAACGTTATACGTTAAAACGTAATACCATATAACGTTATACGTTATAACTTAATACCGTATGACGTTATACGTTATAACGTAATACCATATAACGTTATACGTTATAACGTAATACTAAATAACGTTATACGTTATAACGTAACAGCATAAGACGTTATACGTTATAAGGGAATGCTATAGTACGTTACACGTTATAACGTAATACCATATAACGTTATACGTTATAAGGTAATACTAAACAACGTTATATGTTATAAGGTAATATTATATAACGTTATGCGTTATAACGTAATACCATACGACGTAATACGTTATAAGGAAATGCTATAGTACGTGACACGTTATAATATAATACCATATAACGTTATACGTTATAACTTAATACCATATGACGTTATACGTTATAACGTAATACTATATAACGTTATACGTTATAACGTGATACTATATAACGTTATACGTTATAACGTAATGCCTTATGACGTTATACGTTGTAGCTTAATACCATAAAACGCTATACGCTATAACGTAGTACCATATGACGTTATACGTTATAAGGAAATGCTATAGTACGTTAGACGTTATAACGTAGTACCATATAACGTTATACGTTAAAACGTTAGACCATATAACGTTATACGTTATAACGTAATAGCATATAACGTTTTACGTTATAACGTAATACCATATAACGTTATACGTTATAACGTAATACCATATAACGTTATAGGTTATAACGTAATACCATATGAATTTATACGTTATAACATAATACCAGATAACGTTATACGTTATAACGTAATGCTACATAACGTTATACGTTATAACGTAATACCATATGACGTTATACGTTATAAGGAAATGCTATAGTACGTTAGACGTTATAACGTAGTACCATATAACGTTATACGTTATAACGTAATACCTTATGACGTTACACGTTATAGCGTAATACCGTAAAACGCTACACGTTATAAGGTAACACCATATGACCTTATACGTTATAAGGAAATGATATAGTACGTTACGCGTTACAACGTAATACCATATAAGGTTATACGTTATAACGCAATACCATATAACGTTATGCGTTGTAAAGTAATGCTATATAACGTTACACGTTACAACGTAATACCATATGACGTTATACGTTATAAGGAAATGCCATAGTACGTTACACGTTATAACGTGATACCATATGACGTTATACGTTATAAAGAAATGCTACAATACGTTACACGTTATATCGTAATACTATATAACGTCACAAGTTATAACGTAATACCTTATGACGTTATACGTTATAACGTAATACCATGTAACGTTATACGACATAACGTAATTCTATATAACGTTACACATTATAACGTAATACCACATAACGTTATACGTTATAACGTAATACCATGTGACGTTATACGTTATAAGGAAACGCTATAGTAAGTTACACGTTATAACGTAATACCACATAACGTTATACGTTATAACGTAATACCATATGACGTTATACGTTATAAGGAAATTCTATAGTACGTTACACGTTATAATGTAATACTATATAACGTTATACGTTATAACGTAATACCATATGACGGTATACGTTATCAGGAAATGCTATAGTACGGTTCACGGTGTAACGTAATACTATATAACGTTATATGTTATAACTTAATACCATATGATGTTATACGTTACTACGTAATACCATATGACGTTATGCGTTATAACGTAATACTATATAACGTTATACGTAACATGGTAATAGTAAATAACGTTATACGTTATAACGTAATGCTACAAAATGTTGTACGTTATAACATAATACCATATAACTTTATACGTTATAACGTAATGCTATATAACGTTATACGTTATAACGTGATACCACATAACGTTATACGTTATAACGTAATACTATATATCGTTATACGTTAGAACGTAATACCATATGACGTTATACGTTATGAGGAAATGCTATAGTACGTTACACATTATAACGAAGTACTATATAACGTTATACGTTATAACGTAATACCATATGACGTTATACGTTATAAGGAAATGCTATAGTACGTTAGACGTCATAACGTAATACTACATAACGTTACACGTTATAACGTAATACTATATAACGTTATACGTTATAAAGAAATGCTATAGTACGTTATACGTTATAACGCAATACCATATAACGTTATACGTTGTAAAGTAATGCTATATAACGTTACACGTTACAACGTAATACCATATGACGTTATACGTTATAAGGAAATGCCATAGTACGTTACACGTTATAACGTGATACCATATGACGTTATACGTTGTAAAGAAATGCTACAATACGTTACACGTTATATCGTAATACTATATAACGTCATAAGTTATAACGTAATACCATATGACGTTATACGTTATAAGGAAATGCTATAGTACGTTAGACGTCATAACGTAATACTACATAACGTTACACGTTATAAAGTAATACTATATAACGTTATACGTTATAAAGAAATGCTATAGTACGTTATACGTTATAACGCAATACCATATAACGTTATACGTTGTAAAGTAATGCTATATAACGTTACACGTTACAACGTAATACCATATGACGTTATACGTTATAAGGAAATGCCATAGTACGTTACACGTTATAACGTGATACCATATGACGTTATACGTTGTAAAGTAATGCTATATAACGTTACACGTTACAACGTAATACCATATGACGTTATACGTTATAAGGAAATGCCATAGTACGTTACACGTTATAACGTGATACCATATGACGTTATACGTTGTAAAGAAATGCTACAATACGTTACACGTTATATCGTAATACTATATAACGTCATAAGTTATAACGTAATACCTTATGACGTTATACGTTTCAACGTAATACTATATAACGTTATACGTTATACCGTAATACCATATGACGTTATACGTTATGAGGAAATGCTATAGTACGTTATACGTTATAACGTAACACTGTATAACGTTATACGTTATTACGACATACCATACGACGTTATACGTTATAACGTAATACTATATAACGTTATACGTTATATCGTAATACCATATGACGTTATACGATATAAGGAAATGCTATAGTACGTTACACGTTATAACATAATACTATATAACGTTATACGTTATAACGTAATACTATATAACGTTACACGTTACAACGTAATACCATATAACGTTATACATGGTAATAGTAAATAACGTTATACGTTATAACGTAATGCTACATTACGTTATACGTTATAACGTAATACCATATGACGTTATACGTTATAACGTAATACTATATAACGTTATACGTTATACCGTAATACCATATGACGTTATACGATATAAGGAAATGCTATAGTACGTTATACGTGATAACGTAATACTATATAACGTTATACGTTATAACGTAATACCATATGACGTTATACGTTATAACGTCATACCATATGACGTTACACGTTATGACGTAATACTATATAACGTTATACGTTATACCGTAATACCATATGACGTTATACGTTATGAGGAAATGCTATAGTACGTTATACGTTATAACGTAACACTGTATAACGTTATACGTTATTACGACATACCATACGACGTTATACGTTATAACGTAATACTATATAACGTTACACGTTACAACGTAATACCATATAACGTTATACGTGACATGGAAATAGTAAATAACGTTATACGTTATAACGTAATGCTACATTACGTTATACGTTATAACGTAATACCATATGACGTTATACGTTATAACGTAATACTATATAACGTTATACGTTATAACGAAATACCATATGATGTTATACGTTATGAGGAAATGCTATAGTACGGTACACGGTATAACGTAATACTACATAACGTTATACGTTATAACGGAATACCATATGGCATTATACGTTATTATGGAATGCTATAGTACGTTACACGTTATAACGTAACACTGTATAACGTTATACGTTATAACGTAATACCAAATGACGATATACGTTATGACGTAATACCATACGACGTTACACGTTATGACGTAATAATATATAACGTTATACGTAACATGGTAATAGTAAATAACGTTATACGTTATAACGTAATGGTACATTACGTTATACGTTATAACGTAATGGTACATTACGTTATACGTTATAACGTAATACTATATAACGTTATATGTAACGCGGTAATAGTAAATAACGTTATACGTTATAACGTAATGCTACAAAACGTTATACGTTATAACGTAACACCATATAACGTTATACGTTATAACGTAATACTATATAACGTTATATGTTATAACGTAATACCATATAACGTTATACGATATAACTTAACACCAGATGACGCTATACGTTATAAGTAAACGCTATAGTACGTTACACGTTATAACGTAATACCATATAACGTTATACTTTAGAACGTAATAGCATATGACATTATACGCTATAACGTAATACCATATAACGTTATACGTTGTAACGTAATACAATATAACGTTATACGTTATAACGCAATACCATATGACGTTATACGTTGTAACGTAATACAATATAACGGTATACGTTATAACGTAATTCCATATGACATTATACGTTAAAACGTATTACTATATAACGTTATAGGTTATAACGTAATACTATATAACGCTATACGTTATAACGAAATGCCATAGTACGTTATACGTTATAACGTAATACTATATAACGTTATATGTAACGCGGTAATAGTAAATAACGTTATACGTTATAACGTAATGCTACAAAACGTTATACGTTATAACGTAACACCATATAACGTTATACGTTATAACGTAATACTATATAACGTTATACGTTATAAAGAAATGCTATAGTACGTTATACGTTATAACGCAATACCATATAACGTTATACGTTATAACGTAATACTATATAACGTTAGAGGTTATAACGTAATTCCATATGACACTATACGTTAAAACGTAATACTATATAACGTTATAGGTTATAACGTAATGCTACATAACGTTATACGTTAAAACGGAATACCATATGACGTTATACGTTATCAGGAAATGCTATAGTACGTTACACGTTATAAAGTAATACTATATAAAGTTATATGTTATAACTTAATACCATATGATGTTATACGTTATAACGTCGTACCATATGATGTTATGCGTTATAACGTAATACTATATAACGTTATACGTAACATGGTAATAGTAAATAACGTTATACGTTATAACGTAATGCTACACAACGTTGTACGTTATAACGTAATACCATATAACTTTATGCGTTATAACGTAATGCTATATAACGTTATACGTTATAACGTGACACCACATAACGTTATACGTTATAACGTAATACTATATAACGTTATACGTTAGAACGTAATACCATATGACGTTATACGTTATGAGGAAATGCTATAGTACGTTACACGTTATAACGAAGTACTATATAACGTTATACGTTATAACGTAATACCTTATGACGTTTACGTTATAACGTAATACCATATAACGTTATACGTTATAACGTAATACCATATAACGTTATACGTTATAACGTAATACTGTATAACGTTATACGTTATAACGTAATACCATATGACGTTATACGTTATAACGTAATACTATATAACGTTAGAGGTTATAACGGAATTCCATATGACATTATACGTTAAAACGTAATAATATATAACGTTATAGGTTATAACGTAATGCTACATAACGTTATACGTTAAAACGTATTACTATATAACGTTATAGGTTATAACGTAATACTATATAACGTTATACGTTATAAAGAAATGCCATAGTACGTTATACGTTATAACGTAATACCATATAACGTTATACGACATAACGCAATACTATATAACGTTATACGTTATAACGTAATACCATATGACGTTATACGTTATAAGGAAATGCCATAGTACGTTACACGTTATAATGTAATACTATATGACGTCATACGTTATAACGTAATACCATATGACGTTATGCGTTATAACGTAATACTATATAACGTTATACGTTATAACGTAATACCATATGACGTTATACGATATAAGGAAATGCTATAGTACGTTACACGTTATAACATAATACTATATAACGTTATACGTTATAACGTAATACCATATAACGTTACACGTTACAACGTAATACCATATAACGTTATACATGGTAATAGTAAATAACGTTATACGTTATAAAGTAAGGCTACATTACGTTATACGTTATGACGTAATACCATATGACGTTATACGTTATAACGTAATACTATATAACGTTATACGTTATACCGAAATACCATATGACGTTATACGATATAAGGAAATGCTATAGTACGTTACACGTTATAACGTAATACTATATAACGTTATACGTTATAACGTAATACCATATGACGTTATACGTTATAACGACATACCATATGACGTTACACGTTATGACGTAATACTATATAACGTTATACGTTATACCGTAATACCATATGACGTTATACGTTATGAGGAAATGCTATAGTACGTTATACGTTATAACGTAACACTGTATAACGTTATACGTTATAACGTCATACCATAAGACGTTATACGTTATAACGTAATACTATATAACGTTACACGTTACAACGTAATACCATATAACGTTATACGTTGTAACGTAATACTATATAACGTTACACGTAGAACGTAATACCATATGACGTTATACGTTATGAGGAAATGCTATAGTACGTTACACGTTATATCGAAGTGTTATATAACGTTATACGTTATAACGTAATACCTTATGACGTTATACGTTTCAACGTAATACCATATGACGTTATACGTTATAACGTAATACTATATAACGTTATACGTTATAACGTATTACCATATGACGTTATACATTATGAGGAAATGCTATAGTAAGTTACACGTTATAACGTAATACTATATAACGTTATACATTATAACGTAATACCATATAACGTTATACGTTATAGCGTAATACTATATAACGTTATACGTTATAACGTAATACCGTATAACGTTATACGATATAAGGAAATGCTATAGTACGTTACACGTTATAACATAATACTATATAACGTTATACGTTATAACGTAATACTATATAACGTTACACGTTACAACGTAATACCATATAACGTTATACATGGTAATAGTAAATAACGTTATACGTTATAACGTAATACTATATAACGTTATACGTAGCATGGTAATAATAAATAACGTTATACGTTATAACGTAATGCTACACAACGTTGTACGTTATACCGTAATACCATATGACGTTATACGATATAAGGAAATGCTATAGTACGTTACACGTGATAACGTAATAATATATAACGTTATACGTTATAACGTAATACCATATGACGTTATACGTTATAACGTCATACCATATGACGTTACACGTTATGACGTAATACTATATAACGTTATACGTTATACCGTAATACCATATGACGTTATACGTTATGAGGAAATGCTATAGTACGTTATACGTTATAACGTAACACTGTATAACGTTATACGTTATTACGACATACCATACGACGTTATACGTTATAACGTAATACTATATAACGTTACACGTTACAACGTAATACCATATAACGTTATACGTGACATGGAAATAGTAAATAACGTTATACGTTATAACGTAATGCTACATTACGTTATACGTTATAACGTAATACCATATGATGTTATACGTTATAACGTAATACTATATAACGTTATACGTTATAACGAAATACCATATGATGTTATACGTTATGAGGAAATGCTATAGTACGGTACACGGTATAACGTAATACTACATAACGTTATACGTTATAACGGAATACCATATGGCATTATACGTTATTATGGAATGCTATAGTACGTTACACGTTATAACGTAACACTGTATAACGTTATACGTTATAACGTAATACCATATGACGATATACGTTATGACGTAATACCATATGACGTTACACGTTATGACGTAATAATATATAACGTTATACGTAACATGGTAATAGTAAATAACGTTATACGTTATAACGTAATGCTACAAAACGTTATACGTTATAACGTAACAGCATATAACGTTATACGTTATAACGTAATACTATATAACGTTATATGTTATAACGTAATACCATATAACGTTATACGATATAACTTAACACCAGATGACGCTATACGTTATAAGTAAAAGCTATAGTACGTTACACGTTATAACGTAATACCATATAACGTTATACTTTAGAACGTAATAGCATATGACATTATACGCTATAACGTAATACCATATAACGTTATACGTTGTAACGTAATACAATATAACGTTATACGTTATAACGCAATACCATATGACGTTATACGTTGTAACGTAATACAATATAACGGTATACGTTATAACGTAATTCCATATGACATTATACGTTAAAACGTATTACTATATAACGTTATAGGTTATAACGTAATACTATATAACGCTATACGTTATAACGAAATGCCATAGTACGTTATACGTTATAACGCAATACCATATAACGTTATACGTTATAACGTAATACTATATAACGTTATACGTTAGAACGTAATACCATATGACGTTATACGTTATGAGGAAATGCTATAGTACGTTACACGTTATAACGTAATACCATATGATGTTATGCGTTATAACGTAATACTATATAACGTTATACGTAACATGGTAATAGTAAATAACGTTATACGTTATAACGTAATGCTACACAATGTTGTACGTTATAACGTAATACCATATAACTTTATACGTTATAACGTAATGCTATATAACGACATACGTTATAACGTGATACCACATAACGTTATACGTTATAACGTAATACTATATAACGTTATACGTTAGAACGTAATACCACATAACGTTATACGATATAACTTAACACCAGATGACGCTATACGTTATAAGTAAACGGTATAGTACGTTACACGTTATAACGTAATAACATATAACGTTATACTTTAGAACGTAATAGCATATGACATTATACGCTATAACGTAATACCATATAACGTTATACGTTGTAACGTAATACAATATAACGTTATACGTTATAACGTAATACCATATGACGTTATACGTTATAACGTATTACTATATAACGTTATAGGTTATAACGTAATACCATATGACGTTATACGTTAAAACGTAATACTATATAACGTTATAGGTTATAACGTAATACTACATAACGTTGTACGTTATAACGTAACACCATATAACGTTATACTTTAGAACGTAATAGCATATGACATTATACGCTATAACGTAATACCATATAACGTTATACGTTGTAACGTAATACAATATAACGTTATACGTTATAACGCAATACCATATGACGTTATACGTTGTAACGTAATACAATATAACGGTATACGTTATAACGTAATTCCATATGACATTATACGTTAAAACGTATTACTATATAACGTTATAGGTTATAACGTAATACGATATAACGCTATATGTTATAACGAAATGCCATAGTACGTTATACGTTATAACGTAATACCATATGACGTTATACGTTATAACGTAATACTATATAACGTTATACGTAACATGGTAATAGTAAATAACGTTATACGTTATAACGTAATGCTACACAACGTTGTACGTTATAACGTAATACCATATGACGTTATACGTCATAACGTAATACTATATAACGTTATACGTTATAACTTAATACCATATGACGTTATACATTATGAGGAAATGCTATAGTAAGTTACACGTTATAACGTAATACTATATAACGTTATACATTATAACGTAATACCATATAACGTTATACGTTATAACGTAATACTATATAACGTTACACGTTACAACGTAATACCATATAACGTTATACATGGTAATAGTAAATAACGTTATACGCTTTAACGTAATGCTACATTACGTTATACGTTATAACGTAATACCATATGACGTTATACGTTATAAAGAAATGCTATAGTACGTTACACGTTATAACGTAGTACTATATATCGTTATAAGTTATAACGTAATACCATATGACGTTATACGTTAAAACGTATTACTATATAACGTTATAGGTTATAACGTAATGCTACATAACGTTGTACGTTAAAACGTAATACTATATAATGTTATAGATTATAACGTAATACTATATAACGTTATACGTTATAACATAATGCCATATAACGTTATACGTTGTAACGTAATGCTATATAACGTTACACGTTACAACGTAATACCATATAAGGTTACACGTTATAACGCAATACCATATAACGTTATACGTTGTAACGTAATGCTATATAACGTTACACGTTACAACGCAATACCATATGACGTTATACGTTATAAGGAAAGGCCATAGTACGTTACACGTTATAACGTGATACCATATGACGTTATACGTTATAAAGAAATGCTACAATACGTTACACGTTATATCGTAATACTATATAACGTCATAAGTTATAACGTAATACCTTATGACGTTATACGTTATAACGTAATACCATATAACGTTATACGACATAACGTAATACTATATAACGTTATACATTATAACGTAATACCACATAACGTTATACGTTATAACGTAATACCATATGACGTTATACGTTATGAGGAAATGCTATAGTACGGTACACGGTGTAACGTAATACTATATAACGTTATACGTTATAACGTAATACCATATGACGTTATACGTTATGAGGAAATGCTATAGTACGGTACACGGTGTAACGTAATACTATATAACGTTATATGTTATAACTTAATACCATATGATGTTATACGTTATAACGTCGTACCATATGATGTTATGCGTTATAACGTAATACTATATAACGTTATACGTAACATGGTAATAGTAAATAACGTTATACGTTATAACGTAATGCTACACAACGTTGTACGTTATAACGTAACACCATATAACGTTATACGTTATAACGTAATACTATATAACGTTATATGTTATAACGTAATACCATATAACGTTTTACGATATAACTTAACACCAGATGACGCTATACGTTATAAGTAAACGCTATAGTACGTTACACGTTATAACGTAATACCATATAACGTTATACTGTAGAACGTAATAGCATATGACATTATACGCTATAACGTAATACCATATAACGTTATTCGTTGTAAGGAAATGCTATAGTACGTTAGACGTTGTAACGTAATACTATATAACGTTATACGTTATAACGTAATACCATATGACGTTATACGTTATAAGGAAATGCTATAGTACGTTAGACGTTGTAACGTAATACCGTATAACGTTATACGTTATAAGGAAATGCTATAGTACGTTACACGTTATAACGTAATACCATATAACGTTATACGTTATAAGGAAATGCTATAGTACGTTAGACGTTGTAACGTAATACTATATAACGTTATACGTTATAACGTAATACCTTATGACGTTATACGTTATAACGTAATGCCATACAACGATATACGTTATAACGTAATACTAAATAACGTTATACGTTATAACGTAATACCATATGACGTTATACGTTATAAGGAAATGCTATAGTACGTTAGACGTTGTAACGTAATACTATATAACGTTATACGTTATAACGTAATACCATATGACGTTATACGTTATAAGGAAATGCTATAGTACGTTAGACGTTGTAACGTAATACTATATAACGTTATACGTTATAACGTAATACCATATGACGTTATACGTTATAAGGAAATGCTATAGTACGTTAGACGTTGTAACGTAATACCGTATAACGTTATACGTTATAAGGAAATGCTATAGTACGTTACACGTTATAACGTAATACCATATAACGTTATACGTTATAAGGAAATGCTATAGTACGTTAGACGTTGTAACGTAATACTATATAACGTTATACGTTATAACGTAATACCTTATGACGTTATACGTTATAACGTAATGCCATACAACGATATACGTTATAACGTAATACTAAATAACGTTATACGTTATAACGTAATACCATATGACGTTATACGATATAAGGAAATGCTATAGTACGTTAGACGTTGTAACGTAATACTATATAACGTTATACGTTATAACGTAATACCTTATGACGTTATACGTTATAACGTAATACCATACAACGATATACGTTATAACGTAATACTAAATAACGATATACGTGATAACGTAATACTAAATAACGCTATACGTTACAACGTAATAACATATGACGTTATACGTTATACGGAAATGCTATAGTACGTTAGACATTTTAACGTAATACCATATAACGTTATACGTTATAACGTAATACCATATAATTATATACGTTATAACGTAATACCATCTGGCGTTATGCGTTATAACGTAATACTATATGACGTTATAAGTTATAAGGAAATGCTATAGTACGTTACGCGTTATAACGTAATACCATATAACGTTATACGTTATAACGTAGTACCATATTACGATATACGTTGTAACGTAATATTAAATAACGTTATACGTTATAACGTAATACCATATGACGTTATACGTTATCACGTAATACCATATGACGTTATACGTTATAAGTAAATGCTATAGTACCTTACACGTTATAACGTAATACCATATAGCGTTATACGTTAAAACGTAGTACCATATAACGTTATACGTTATAACGTAATTCTATATAACGTTATGCGTTAAAACGTAATACCTTATGTCGTTATACGTTAGAACGTAATACCATATAACGTTATACGATATCAGTTAATACCATATGACGTTATACGTTATAAGGAAATGTTATAGTACGTTACACGTTATAACGTAATACCGTATAACGTTATACGTTATAAGGAAATGCTATAGTACGTTACACGTTATAACGTAATACCGTATAACGTTATACGTTAAAACGTAATACCATATAACGATATACGTTATAACGTAATACTAAATAACGTTATACGTTATAACGTAATACCATATGACGCTATACGTTATAAGGAAATGCTATAGTACGTTAGACGTTGTAACGTAATACTATATAACGTTATACGTTATAACGTAATACCATATGACGTTATACGTTATAAGGAAATGCTATAGTACGTTAGACGTTGTAACGTAATACTATATAACGTTATGCGTTATAACGTAATACCATATGACGTTATACGTTATAAGGAAATGCTATAGTACGTTACACGTTATAACGTAATACCGTATAACGTTATACGTTATAAGGAAATGCTATAGTACGTTACACGTTATAACGTAATACCATATAACGTTATACCTTATAAGGAAATGCTATAGTACGTTAGACGTTGTAACGTAATACTATATAACGTTATACGTTATAACGTAATACCTTATGACGTTATACGTTATAACGTAATACCATACAACGATATACGTTATAACGTAATACTAAACAACGTTATACGTTATAACGTAATACCATATGACGTTATACGTTATAAGGAAATGCTATAGTACGTTAGACGTTGTAACGTAATACTATATAACGTTATACGTTATAACGTAATACCTTATGACGTTATACGTTATAACGTAATACCATACAACGATATACGTTATAACGTAATACTAAATAACGTTATACGTGATAACGTAATACTAAATAACGCTATACGTTACAACGTAATAACATATGACGTTATACAATATAAGGAAATGCTATAGTACGTTACACATTTTAACGTAATACCATATAACGTTATACGTTATAACGTAATACCATATAATTATATACGTTATAACGTAATACCATATAACGTTATACGATATATCTTAATACCATATGACGTTATACGTTATAAGGAAATGCTATAGTACTTTAGACGTTGTAACGTAATACTATATAACGTTATACGTTATAACGTAATACCATATGACGTTATACGTCATAACGTAATACTATATAACGTTGTACGTTGTAACGTAATACCATATAAAGTAATCCGTTATAACGTAATACTATATAACGTTATACGTTATAACGTAATACCATATGACGTTATACGTTATAAGGAAATGGTATAGTACGTTACACGTTAAACCGCAATACCATATAACGTTATACGTTATCACTTAATACCATATGACGTTATACGTCATAACGTAATACTATATAACGTTATACGTTAAAGCGTAATACCATATAATGTTATAAGTTTTATCGTAATACTATATAACGTTATACGTTATAACGTAATACCATATGACGTTATACGTTATCACGTAATACCATATGACGTTATACGTTATAAGGAAATGCTATAGTACCTTACACGTTATAACGTAATACCATATAACGTTATACGTTAAAACGTAATACCATATAACGTTATACGTTATAACGTAATACCATATAATTATATACGTTATAACGTAATACCATATAACGTTATACGATATATCTTAATACCATATGACGTTATACGTTATAAGGAAATGCTATAGTACTTTAGACGTTGTAACGTAATACTATATAACGTTATACGTTATAACGTAATACCATATGACGTTATACGTCATAACGTAATACTATATAACGTTGTACGTTGTAACGTAATACCATATAAAGTAATCCGTTATAACGTAATACTATATAACGTTATACGTTATAACGTAATACCATATGACGTTATACGTTATAAGGAAATGGTATAGTACGTTACACGTTAAACCGCAATACCATATAACGTTATACGTTATAACTTAATACCATATGACGTTATACGTCATAACGTAATACTATATAACGTTGTACGTTGTAACGTAATACCATATAAAGTAATCCGTTTTATCGTAATACTATATAACGTTATACGTTATAACGTAATACCATATGACGTTATACGTTATCACGTAATACCATATGACGTTATACGTTATAAGGAAATGCTATAGTACCTTACACGTTATAACGTAATACCATATAACGTTATACGTTAAAACGTAATACCATATAACGTTATACGTTATAACGTAATTCTATATAACGTTATGCGTTAAAACGTAATACCTTATGACGTTATACGTTATAACGTAATACCATAATACGCTATACGTTATAATGTAACACTAAATAACGTTATACGTTATAACGTAATACCATATGACGTTATAAGTTATAAGGAAATGCCTTATGACGTTATACGTTGTAGCGTAATACCATAGAACGCTATACGTTATAACGTAATACCATATGACGTTATACGTTATAAGGAAATGATATAGTACGTTACGCGTTATAACGTAATACCATATGACGTTATACGTTATAACGTAGTACCATATGACGTTGTACGTTATAACATAATACCATATAACGTTATACGTGATAACGTAATACTAAATAACGTTATACGTGATAACGTAGTAATAAATAACGCTATACGTTACAACGTAATAACATATGACGTTATACGTTATACGGAAATGCTATAGTACGTTACACATTTTAACGTAATACCATATAACGTTATACGTTATACCGTAATACCATATAACTTTATACGTTATAACGTAATACCATATAACGTTATACGATATATCTTAATACCATATAACGTTATACGTTATAAGGAAATGCTATAGTACGTTAGACATTGTAACGTAATACTATATAACGTTATACGTTATAACGTAATACCATATGACGTTATACGTTATAAGGTAATGCTATAGTACGTTACACGTTATAACGTAATACCGTATAACGTTATACGTTAAAACGTAATACCATATAACGTTATACGTTATAACGTAATACCTTATGACGTTATACGTTATAACGTAATACCATATAACGTTATACGTTATAACGTAATACTAAATAACGTTATACGTTATAACGTAATACCATATGGCGTTATACGTTATAAGGAAATGCTATAGTACGTTAGACGTTATAACGTAGTACCACATAATGTTATACGTTAAAACGTAATACCATATATCGTTATACGTTATCACGTAATACCATATAACGGTTTACGTTATAACGTAATACCATATAACGTTATACGTTATAACGTAATACCATATGACGATATACGTTATAATGTAATACCATATAACTTTATACGATATAACTTAATACCATTTGACGTTATACGTTATATAGAAATGCTATAGTACGTTATACGTTGTAACGTAATACTACATAACTTTATACGTTATAACGTAATATCATATGACGTTATACGTTATAACGTAATACCATATAACGTTATACGTTATACCGTAGTACCATATAACGATATACGTTGTAACGTAATATTAAATAACGTTATACGTTATAACGTAATACCATATGACGTTATACGTTATCTCGTAATACCATATGACGTTATACGTTATAAGGAAATGCTATAGTACCTTACACGTTATAACGTAATACCATATAACGTTATACGTTAAAACGTAACACCATATAACGTTATACGTTATAACGTAATACTAAATAACGTTATACGTTCTAACGTAATAACATATGACGTTATACGTTATAAGGAAATGGTATAGTACGTTAGACGTTATAACGTAGTACCATATAACGTTATACGTTATAACGTAATACTAAATAACGTTATACGTTATAACGTAATACCATATGACGTTATACGTTATAAGGAAATGGTATAGTACGTTACACGTTATAACGTAATACCATATAACGTATACGTTATAACTTACTACCATATGGCGTTATACGTCATAACGTAATACTATATAACGTTGTACGTTGTAACGTAATACCATATAAAGTAATCCGTTATAACGTAATGCTATATAACGTTATACGTTATAACGTAATACCATATGACGTCATACGTTATAAGGAAATGCTATAGTACGTTAGACGTTGTAACGTAGTACCATATAACGTTATACGTTAAACTGTAATACCATATAACGTTATACGTTATAACTTAATAGCACATGACGTTATACGTTATAACGTAATACCATATAACGTTATACGTTATAACGTAATACTAAATAACGTTATACGTTACAACGTAATACCATATGACGTTATACGTTATAAGGAAATGGTATAATACGTTACACGTTATAACGTAATACCATATAACGTATACGTTATAATTTACTACCATATGGCGTTATACGTCATAACGTAATACTATATAACGTTGTACGTTGTAACGTAATACCATATAAAGTAATCCGTTATAACGTAATACTATATAACGTTATACGTTATAACGTAATACCATATGACGTTATACGTTATAAGGAAATGGTATAGTACGTTACACGTTAAACCGCAATACCATATATCGTTATACGTTATAACTTAATACCATATGACGTTATACTTCATAACGTAATACTATATAACGTTATACGTTAAAGCGTAATACCATATAATGTTATAAGTTTTATCGTAATACTGTATAACGTTATACGTTATAACGTAATACCATATGACGTTATACGTTATCACGTAATACCATATGATGTTATACGTTATAAGGAAATGCTATAGTACCTTACACGTTATAACGTAATACCATATAACGTTATACGTTAAAACGTAATACCATATAACGTTATACGTTATAACGTAATACCATAATACGCTATACGTTATAATGTAACACTAAATAACGTTATACGATATAACGTAATACCATATGACGTTATACGTTATAAGGAAATGCCTTATGACGTTATACGTTGTAGCGTAATACCATAAAACGCTATACGTTATAACGTAATACCATATGACGTTATACGTTATAAGGAAATGATATAGTACGTTACGCGTTATAACGTAATACCATTTGACGTTATACGTTATAACGTAATACCATATGACGGTATACGATATAACGTAATACCATAAAACGTTATACGTTATAACGTAATACCATATAACTTTATACGTTATAACGTAATACCATATAACCTTATACGATATATCTTAATACCTTATGACGTTATACGTTATAAGGAAATGATATAGTACGTTACGCGTTATAACGTAATACCATATGGCGTTATACGTTATAACGTAGTACCATATGACGTTGTACGTTATAACGTAATACCATATAACGTTATACGTGATAACGTAATACTAAATAACGTTATACGTGATAACGTAATACTAAATAACGCTATACGTTACAACGTAATAACATATGACGTTATACGTTATACGGAAATGCTATAGTGCGTTACACATTTTAACGTAGTACCATATAACGTTATACGTTATAACGTAATACCATATAACTTTATACGTTATAACGTAATACCATATAACGTTATACGATATATCTTAATACCATATGACGTTATACGTTATAAGGAAATGCTATAGTACGTTAGACGTTGTAACGTAATACTATATAACGTTATACGTTATAACGTAATACCATATGACGTTACACGTTATAAGGAAATGCTACAGTACGTTACACGTTATAACGTAATACCGTATAACGTTATACGTTAAAACGTAATACCATATAACGTTATACGTTATAACGTAATACCTTATGACGTTATACGTTATAACGTAATACCATATAACGTTATACGTTATAACATAATACTAAATAACGTTATACGTTATAACGTAATACCATATGACGTTATACGTTATAAGGAAATGCTATAGTACGTTAGACGTTATAACGTAGTACCACATAATGTTATACGTTAAAACGTAATACCATATATCGTTATACGTTATCACGTAATACCATATAACGGTTTACGTTATAACGTAATACCATATAACGTTATACGTTATAACGTAATACCATATAACGTTATACGTTATAACGTAATACCATATAACGGTATACGTTGTAACGTAACACTAAATAACGTTATACGTTATAACGTAATACCATATAACGTTATACGATATAACGTAATACTAAACAACGTTATACGTTATAACGTAATACCATATGACGTTATACGTTATAAGGAAATGCTATAGTACTTTAGACGTTATAACGTAGTACCACATAATGTTATACGTTAAAACGTAATACCATATATCGTTATACGTTATCACGAAATACCATATAACGGTTTACGTTATAACGTAATACCATATAACGTTATACGTTATAACTTAATACCATATGACGATATACGTTATAATGTAATACCATATAACTTTATACGATATAACTTAATACCATTTGACGTTATACGTTATATAGAAATGCTATAGTACGTTATACGTTGTAACGTAATACTACATAACTTTATACGTTATAACGTAATATCATATGACGTTATACGTTATAACGTAATACCATATAACGTTATACGTTATAACGTAGTACCATATAACGATATACGTTGTAACGTAATATTAAATAACGTTATACGTTATAACATAATACTAAATAACGTTATACGTTATAACGTAATACCATATGGCGTTATACGTTATAAGGAAATGCTATAGTACCTTACACGTTATAACGTAATACCATATAACGTTATACGTTAAAACGTAATACCCTATAACGTTATACGTTATAACGTAATACTAAATAACGTTATACGTTCTAACGTAATAACATATGACGTTATACGTTATAAGGAAATGGTATAGTACGTTAGACGTTATAACGTAGTACCACATAATGTTATACGTTAAAACGTAATACCATATATCGTTATACGTTATCACGTAATACCATATAACGGTTTACGTTATAACGTAATACCATATAACGTTATACGTTATAACGTAATACCATATAACGTTATACGTTATAACGTAATACCATATAACGGTATACGTTGTAACGTAATACTAAATAACGTTATACGTTATAACGTAATACCATATGACGTTATACGTTATAAGGAAATGGTATAGTACGTTACACGTTATAACGTGATACCATATAACGTATACGTTATAACTTACTACCATATGGCGTTATACGTCATAACGTAATACTATATAACGTTGTACGTTGTAACGTAATACCATATAAAGTAATCCGTTATAACGTAATACTATATAACGTTATACGTTATAACGTAATACCGTATAACGTTATACGTTAAAACGTAATACCATATAACGTTATACGTTATAACGTAATACCTTATGACGTTATACGTTATAACGTAATACCATATAACGTTATACGTTATAACATAATACTAAATAACGTTATACGTTATAACGTAATACCATATGACGTTATACGTTATAAGGAAATGCTATAGTACGTTAGACGTTATAACGTAGTACCACATAATGTTATATGTTAAAACGTAATACCATATATCGTTATACGTTATCACGTAATACCATATAACGGTTTACGTTATAACGTAATACCATATAACGTTATACGTTATAACGTAATACCATATAACGTTATACGTTATAACGTAATACCATATAACGTTATACGTTATAACGTAATACCATATAACGGTATACGTTGTAACGTAACACTAAATAACGTTATACTTTATAACGTAATACCATATAACGTTATACGATATAACGTAATACTAAATAACGTTATACGTTATAACGTAATACCATATGACGTTATACGTTATAAGGAAATGCTATAGTACGTTAGACGTTATAACGTAGTACCACATAATGTTATACGTTAAAACGTAATACCATATATCGTTATACGTTATCACGTAATACCATATAACGGTTTACGTTATAACGTAATACCATATAACGTTATACGTTATAACTTAATACCATATGACGATATACGTTATAATGTAATACCATATAACTTTATACGATATAACTTAATACCATTTGACGTTATACGTTATATAGAAATGCTATAGTACGTTATACGTTGTAACGTAATACTACATAACTTTATACGTTATAACGTAATATCATATGACGTTATACGTTATAACGTAATACCATATAACGTTATACGTTATAACGTAGTACCATATAACGATATACGTTGTAACGTAATATTAAATAACGTTATACGTTATAACATAATACTAAATAACGTTATACGTTATAGCGTAATACCATATGGCGTTATACGTTATAAGGAAATGCTATAGTACCTTACACGTTATAACGTAATACCATATAACGTTATACGTTAAAACGTAATACCCTATAACGTTATACGTTATAACGTAATACTAAATAACGTTATACGTTCTAACGTAATAACATATGACGTTATACGTTATAAGGAAATGGTATAGTACGTTAGACGTTATAACGTAGTACCATATGACGTTGTACGTTATAACATAATACCATATAACGATATACGTGATAACGTAATACTAAATAACGTTATACGTGATAACGTAGTAATAAATAACGCTATACGTTACAACGTAATAACATATGACGTTATACGTTATACGGAAATGCTATAGTACGTTACACATTTTAACGTAATACCATATAACGTTATACGTTATAACGTAATACCATATAACTTTATACGTTATAACGTAATACCATATAACGTTATACGATATATCTTAATACCATATAACGTTATACGTTATAAGGAAATGCTATAGTACGTTAGACGTTGTAACGTAATACTATATAACGTTATACGTTATAACGTAATACCATATGACGTTATACGTTATAAGGAAATGCTATAGTACGTTACACGTTATAACGTAATACCGTATAACGTTATACGTTAAAACGTAATACCATATAACGTTATACGTTATAACGTAATACCTTATGACGTTATACGTTATAACGTAATACCATATAACGTTATACGTTATAACGTAATACTAAATAACGTTATACGTTATAACGTAATACCATATGACGTTATACGTTATATGGAAGTGCTATAGTACGTTAGACGTTATAACGTAGTACCACATAATGTTATACGTTAAAACGTAATACCATATATCGTTATACGTTATCACGTAATACCATATAACGGTTTACGTTATAACGTAATACCATATAACGTTATACGTTATAACGTAATACCATATAACGTTATACGTTATAACGTAATACCATATAACGGTATACGTTGTAACGTAATACTAAATAACGTTATACGTTATAACGTAATACCATATGACGTTATACGTTATAAGGAAATGGTATAGTACGTTACACGTTATAACGTGATACCATATAACGTATACGTTATAACTTACTACCATATGGCGTTATACGTCATAACGTAATACTATATAACGTTGTACGTTGTAACGTAATACCATATAAAGTAATCCGTTATAACGTAATACTATATAACGTTATACGTTATAACGTAATACCATATGACGTCATACGTTATAAGGAAATGCTATAGTACGTTAGACGTTATAACGTAGTACCATATAACGTTATACGTTAAACCGTAATACCATATAACGTTATACGTTATAACTTAATAGCATATGACGTTATACGTTATAATGTAATACCATATAACGTTATACGTGATAACGTAATACTAAATAACGTTATACGTTATAACGTAATACCATATGACGTTATACGCTATAAGGAAATGGTATAGTACGTTACACGTTAAACCGCAATACCATATAACGTTATACGTTATAACTTAATACCATATGAGGTTATACTTCATAACGTAATACTATATAACGTTATACGTTAAAGCGTAATACCATATAATGTTATAAGTTTTATCATAATACTATATAACGTTATACGTTATAACGTAATACCATATGACGTTATACGTTATCACGTAATACCATATGATGTTATACGTTATAAGGAAATGCTATAGTACCTTACACGTTATAACGTAATACCATATAACGTTATACGTTAAGACGTAATACCATATAACGTTATACGTTATAACGTAATACCATAATACGCTATACGTTATAATGTAACACTAAATAACGTTATACGTTATAACCTAATACCATATGACGGTATACGATATAACGTAATACCATAAAACGTTATACGTTATAACGTAATACCATATAACTTTATACGTTATAACGTAATACCATATAACGTTGTACGATATATCTTAATACCTTCTGACGTTATACGTTATAAGGAAATGATATAGTGCGTTACGCGTTATAACGTATTACCATATGGCGTTATACGTTATAACGTAGTACCATATGACGTTGTACGTTATAACGTAATACCATATAACGTTATACGTGATAACGTAATACTAAATAACGTTATACGTGATAACGTAATTCTAAATAACGCTATACGTTACAACGTAATAACATATGACGTTATACGTTATACGGAAATGCTATAGTGCGTTACACATTTTAACGTAGTACCATATAACGTTATACGTTATAACGTAATACCATATAACTTTATACGTTATAACTTAATAGCATATGACGTTATACGTTATAACGTAATACCATATAACGTTATACGTTGTAACGTAATACTAAATAACGTTATACGTTATAACGTAATACCATATAAAGTAATCCGTTATAACGTAATACTATATAACGTTATACGTTATAACGTAATACCATATGACGTTATACGCTATAAGGAAATGGTATAGTACGTTACACGTTATAACGTGATACCATATAACGTATACGTTATAACTTACTACCATATGGCGTTATACGTCATAACGTAATACTATATAACGTTGTACGTTGTAACGTAATACCATATAAAGTAATCCGTTATAACGTAATACTATATAACGTTATACGTTATAACGTAATACCATATGACGTTATACGCTATAAGGAAATGGTATAGTACGTTACACGTTAAACCGCAATACCATATAACGTTATACGTTATAACTTAATACCATATGACGTTATACTTCATAACGTAATACTATATAACGTTATACGTTAAAGCGTAATACCATATAATGTTATAAGTTTTATCGTAATACTATATAACGTTATACGTTATAACGTAATACCATATAACTTTATACGTTATAACGTAATACCATATAACCTTATACGATATATCTTAATACCTTATGACGTTATACGTTATAAGGAACTGATAAAGTACGTTACGCGTTATAACGTAATACCATATGGCGTTATACGTTATAACGTAGTACCATATGACGTTGTACGTTATAACGTAATACCATATAACGTTATACGTGATAACGTAATACTAAATAACGTTATACGTGATAACGTAATACTAAATAACGCTATACGTTACAACGTAATAACATATGACGTTATACGTTATAAGGAATTGCTATAGTACGTTAGACGTTGTAACGTAATACTATATAACGTTATACGTTATAACGTAATACCATATGACGTTACACGTTATAAGGAAATGCTACAGTACGTTACACGTTATAGCGTAATACCGTATAACGTTATACGTTAAAACGTAATACCATATAACGTTATACGTTATAACGTAATACCTTATGACGTTATACGTTATAACGTAATACCATATAACGTTATACGTTATAACGTAATACTAAATAACGTTATACGTTATAACGTAATACCATATGACGTTATACGTTATAAGGAAATGCTATAGTACGTTAGACGTTATAACGTAGTACCACATAATGTTATACGTTAAAACGTAATACCATATATCGTTATACGTTATCACGTAATACTATATAACGGTTTACGTTATAACGTAATACCATATAACGTTATACGTTATAACGTAATACCATATAACGTTATACGTTATAACGTAATACCATATAACGGTATACGTTGTAACGTAATACTAAATAACGTTATACGTTATAACGTAATACAATATGACGTTATACGTTATAAGGAAATGGTATAGTACGTTACACGTTATAACGTGATACCATATAACGTATACGTTATAACTTACTACCATATGGCGTTATACGTCATAACGTAATACTATATAACGTTGTACGTTGTAACGTAATACCATATAAAGTAATCCGTTATAACGTAATACTATATAACGTTATACGTTATAACGTAATACCATATGACGTTATACGCTATAAGGAAATGGTATAGTACGTTACACGTTAAACCGCAATACCATATAACGTTATACGTTATAACTTAATACCATATGACGTTATACTTCATAACGTAATACTATATAACGTTATACGTTAAAGCGTAATACCATATAATGTTATAAGTTTTATCGTAATACTATATAACGTTATACGTTATAACGTAATACCATATGACGTTATACGTTATCACGTAATACCATATGATGTTATACGTTATAAGGAAATGCTATAGTACCTTACACGTTATAACGTAATACCATATAACGTTATACGTTAAGACGTAATACCATATAACGTTATACGTTATAACGTAATACCATAATACGCTATACGTTATAATGTAACACTAAATAACGTTATACGTTATAACCTAATACCATATGACGTTATACGTTATAAGGAAATGCCTTATGACGTTATACGTTGTAGCGTAATACCATAAAACGCTATACGTTATAACGTAATACCATATGACGTTATACGTTATAAGGAAATGATATAGTACGTTACGCGTTATAACGTAATACCATATGACGTTATACGTTATAACGTAATACCATATGACGGTATACGATATAACGTAATACCATAAAACGTTATACGTTATAACGTAATACCATATAACTTTATACGTTATAACGTAATACCATATAACGTTATACGATATATCTTAATACCTTATGACGTTATACGTTATAAGGAAATGATATAGTGCGTTACGCGTTATAACGTAATACCATATGGCGTTATACGTTATAACGTAGTACCATATGACGTTGTACGTTATAACGTAATACCATATAACGTTATACGTGATAACGTAATACTAAATAACGTTATACGTGATAACGTAATAGTAAATAACGCTATACGTTACAACGTAATAACATATGACGTTATACGTTATACGGAAATGCTATAGTGCGTTACACATTTTAACGTAGTACCATATAACGTTATACGTTATAACGTAATACCATATAACTTTATACGTTATAACTTAATAGCATATGACGTTATACGTTATAACGTAATACCATATAACGTTATACGTTGTAACGTAATACTAAATAACGTTATACGTTATAACGTAATACCATATAAAGTAATCCGTTATAACGTAATACTATATAACGTTATACGTTATAACGTAATACCATATGACGTTATACGCTATAAGGAAATGGTATAGTACGTTACACGTTATAACGTGATACCATATAACGTATACGTTATAACTTACTACCATATGGCGTTATACGCCATAACGTAATACTATATAACGTTGTACGTTGTAACGTAATACCATATAAAGTAATCCGTTATAACGTAATACTATATAACGTTATACGTTATAACGTAATACCATATGACGTTATACGCTATAAGGAAATGGTATAGTACGTTACACGTTAAACCGCAATACCATATAACGTTATACGTTATAACTTAATACCATATGACGTTATACTTCATAACGTAATACTATATAACGTTATACGTTAAAGCGTAATACCATATAATGTTATAAGTTTTATCGTAATACTATATAACGTTATACGTTATAACGTAATACCATATGACGTTATACGTTATCACGTAATACCATATGATGTTATACGTTATAAGGAAATGCTATAGTACCTTACACGTTATAACGTAATACCATATAACGTTATACGTTAAGACGTAATACCATATAACGTTATACGTTATAACGTAATACCATAATACGCTATACGTTATAATGTAACACTAAATAACGTTATACGTTATAACCTAATACCATATGACGTTATACGTTATAAGGAAATGCCTTATGACGTTATACGTTGTAGCGTAATACCATAAAACGCTATACGTTATAACGTAATACCATATGACGTTATACGTTATAAGGAAATGATATAGTACGTTACGCGTTAGAACGTAATACCATATGACGTTATACGTTATAACGTAATACCATATGACGGTATACGATATAACGTAATACCATAAAACGTTATACGTTATAACGTAATACCATATAACTTTATACGTTATAACGTAATACCATATAACGTTATACGATATATCTTAATACCTTATGACGTTATACGTTATAAGGAAATGATATAGTACGTTACGCGTTATAACGTAATGCCATATGGCGTTATACGTTATAACGTAGTACCATATGACGTTGTACGTTATAACGTAATACCATATAACATTATACGTGATAACGTAATACTAAATAACGTTATACGTGATAACGTAATACTAAATAACGCTATACGTTACAACGTAATAACATATGACGTTATACGTTATACGGAAATGCTATAGTGCGTTACACATTTTAACGTAGTACCATATAACGTTATACGTTATAACGTAATACCATATAACTTTATACGTTATAACGTAATACCATATAACGTTATACGATATATCTTAATACCATATGACGTTATACGTTATAAGGAAATGCTATAGTACGTTAGACGTTATAACGTAATACTAAATAACGTTATACGTTATAACGTAATACCATATGACGTTATACGTTATAAGGAAATGCTATAGTACGTTAGACGTTATAACGTAGTACCACATAATGTTATACGTTAAAACGTAATACCATATATCGTTATACGTTATCACGTAATACCATATAACGGTTTACGTTATAACGTAATACCATATAACGTAATACCATATAACGTTATACGTTATAACGTAATACCATATGACGTCATACGTTATAAGGAAATGCTATAGTACGTTATACGTTGTAACGTAATACTATATAAATTTATACGTTATAACGTCATATCATATGACGTTATACGTTATAAGGAAATGCTATAGTACATTACACGTTACAACGTAATACCATATAACGTTATACGTTATATAGAAATGCTATAGTATGTTATACGTTGTAACGTAATACTATATAACTTTATACGTTATAACGTAATACCATATAACGTTATACGTTATATAGAAATGCTATAGTACGTTATACGTTGTAACGTAATACTATATAAATTTATACGTTATAACGTCATATCATATGACGTTATACGTTATAACGTAATTCTACATAACGTTATACGTTATAACGTAATACCATATAACGTTATACGTTATATAGAAATGCTATAGTACGTTATACGTTGTAACGTAATTCCATATGACGTTATACGTCATGAGGAAATGCTATAATACGTTACACGTTATAACGTAATACTATATAACGTTATACGTTATAACGTAATACCATATGACGTTATACGTTATAACGTAATACTAAATAACGTTATATGTTATGAGGTAATATTATATAACGTTATGCGTTATAACGTAATACCATAAGACGTTATACGTTATAAGGAAATGCTATAGTACGTTATACGTTACATCGTAATACTATATAACCTTATACGTTATAACGTAATACCATATGACGTCATACGTTATAAGGAAATGCCTTATGACGTTATACGTTGTAGCGTAATACCATAAAACGTTATACGTTATAGCGTAATACTATATGACGTTATACGTTATAAGGAAATTCTATAGTACGTTACACGTTATAATATAATGCCATATAACGTTATACGTTATAACTTTATACCATATGACGTTATACGTTATAACGTGATACTATATAACGTTATACGTTATAACGTAATACTATATAACGTTATACGTTATAACGTTATACCGTATGACGTTATACGTCATAGCGTAATACCATAAAACGCTATACGTTATAACGTAATACCATATGACGTCATACGTTATAAGGAAATGATATAATACGTTACGCGTTATAACGTAATACCATATAACGTTATACGTTATAACGTCGTACGATATAACGATATACGTTGTAACGTAATATTAAATAACGTTATACGTTATAACGTAATACCATATGACGTTATACGTTATCACGTAATACCATATGACGTTATACGTTATAAGGAAATGCTATAGTACCTTACATGTTATAACGTAATACCATATAACGTTATACGTTAAAACGTAATACCATATAACGTTATACGTTATAACGTAATTCTATATAACGTTATGCGTTAAAACGTAATACCTTATGACGTTATACGTTATAACGTAATACCATATAACGTTATTCGATATCAGTTAATACCATATGACGTTATACGTTATAAGGAAATGCTATAGTACCTTACACGTTATAACGTAATACCATATAACGTTATACGTTATAACGTAATACTAAATAACGTTATACGTTATAAGGTAATATTATATAACGTTATGCGTTATAACGTAATACCATAAGACGTTATACGTTATAAGGAAATGCTATAGTACGTTACACGTTACATCGTAATACTATATAACCTTATACGTTATAACGCAATACCATATGACGTTATACGTTATAACGTAATACCATAATACGCTATACGTTATAACGTAATACCATAATACGCTATACGTTATAAGGAAATGATATAGTACGTTATGCGTTATAACGTAATACCATATGACGTTATACGTTATAACTCAATACCATATGACATTATACGTCATAACGTAATACTATATAACGTTATACGTTAAAGCGTAATACCATATAACGTTATACGCTTTAACGTAATACTAAATAACGTTATACGTTCTAACGTAATAACATATGACGTTATACGTTATAAGGAAATGGTATAGTACGTTAGACGTTATAACGTAGTACCATATAACGTTATACGTTATAACGTAATACTAAATAACGTTATACGTTATAACGTAATACCATATGACGTTATACGTTATAAGGAAATGGTATAGTACGTTACACGTTATAACGTAATACCATATAACGTATACGTTATAACTTACTACCATATGGCGTTATACGTCATAACGTAATACTATATAACGTTGTACGTTGTAACGTAATACCATATAAAGTAATCCGTTATAACGTAATACTATATAACGTTATACGTTATAACGTAATACCATATGACGTTATACGTTATAAGGAAATGGTATAGTACGTTACACGTTAAACCGCAATACCATATAACGTTATACGTTATAACGTAGTACCATATGACGTTGTACGTTATAAAATAATACCATATAACGTTATACGTGATAAAGTAATACTAAATAACGTTATACGTGATAACGTAATACTAAATAACGCTATACGTTACAACGTAATAACATATGACGTTATACGTTATACGGAAATGCTATAGTACGTTACACATTTTAACGTAATACCATATAACGTTATACGTTATAACGTAATACCATATAATTATATACGTTATAACGTAATACCATATAACGTTATACGATATATCTTAATACCATATGACGTTACACGTTATAAGGAAATGCTATAGTACTTTAGACGTTGTAACGTAATACTATATAACGTTATACGTTATAACGTAATACCATATGACTTTATACGTCATAACGTAATACTATATAACGTTGTACGTTGTAACGTAATACCATATAAAGTAATCCGTTATAACGTAATACTATATAACGTTATACGTTATAACGTAATACCATATGACGTTATACGTTATAACGTAATACTATATAACGTTGTACGTTGTAACGTAATACCATATAAAGTAATCCGTTATAACGTAATACTATATAACGTTATACGTTATAACGTAATACCATATGACGTTATACGTTATAAGGAAATGGTATAGTACGTTACACGTTAAACCGCAATACCATATAACGTTATACGTTATAACTTAATACCATATGACGTTACACGTCATAACGTAATACTATATAACGTTATACGTTAAAGCGTAATACCATATAATGTTATAAGTTTTATCGTAATACTATATAACGTTATACGTTATAACGTAATACCATATGACGTTATACGTTATCACGTAATACCATATGACGTTATACGTTCTAAGGAAATGCTATAGTACCTTACACGTTATAACGTAATACCATATAACGTTATACGTTAAAACGTAATACCATATAACGTTATACGTTATAACGTAATTCTATATAACGTTATGCGTTAAAACGTAATACCTTATGACGTTATACGTTATAACGTAATACCATATGACGTTGTACGTTATAACATAATACCATATAACGTTATACGTGATAACGTAATACTAAATAACGTTATACGTGATAACGTAATAATAAATAACGCTATACGTTACAACGTAATAACATATGACGTTATAAGTTATAAGGAAATGCCTTATGACGTTATACGTTGTAGCGTAATACCATAAAACGCTATACGTTATAACGTAATACCATATGACGTTATACGTTATAAGGAAATGATATAGTACGTTACGCGTTATAACGTAATACCATATGACGTTATACGTTATAACGTAGTACCATATGACGTTGTACGTTATAACATAATACCATATAACGTTATACGTGATAACGTAATACTAAATAACGTTATACGTGATAACGTAATAATAAATAACGCTATACGTTACAACGTAATAACATATGACGTTATACGTTATACGGAAATGCTATAGTACGTTACACATTTTAACGTAATACCATATAACGTTATACGTTATAACGTAATACCATATAACTTTATACGTTATAACGTAATACCATATAACGTTATACGATATATCTTAATACCATATAACGTTATACGTTATAAGGAAATGCTATAGTACGTTAGACGTTGTAACGTAATACTATATAACGTTATACGTTATAACGTAATACCATATGACGTTATACGTAATAAGGAAATGCTATAGTACGTTACACGTTATAACATAATACCGTATAACGTTATACGTTAAAACGTAATACCATATAACGTTATACGTTATAACGTAATACCTTATGACGTTATACGTTATAACGTAATACCATATGACGTTATACGTTATAAGGAAATGGTATAGTACGTTACACGTTAAACCGCAATACCATATAACGTTATACGTTATAACTTAACACCATATGACGTTATACGTCATAACGTAATACTATATAACGTTATACGTTAAAGCGTAATACCATATAATGTTATAAGTTTTATCGTAATACTATATAACGTTATACGTTATAACGTAATACCATATGACGTTATACGTTATCACGTAATACCATATGACGTTATACGTTCTAAGGAAATGCTATAGTACCTTACACGTTATAACGTAATACCATATAACGTTATACGTTAAAACGTAATACCATATAACGTTATACGTTATAACGTAATTCTATATAACGTTATGCGTTAAAACGTAATACCTTATGACGTTATACGTTATAACGTAATACCATATGACGTTGTACGTTATAACATAATACCATATAACGTTATACGTGATAACGTAATACTAAATAACGTTATACGTGATAACGTAATAATAAATAACGCTATACGTTACAACGTAATAACATATGACGTTATAAGTTATAAGGAAATGCCTTATGACGTTATACGTAGTAGCGTAATACCATAAAACGCTATACGATATAACGTAATACCATATGACGTTATACGTTATAAGGAAATGATATAGTACGTTACGCGTTATAACGTAATACCATATGACGTTATACGTTATAACGTAGTACCATATGACGTTGTACGTTATAACATAATACCATATAACGTTATACGTGATAACGTAATACTAAATAACGTTATACGTGATAACGTAATAATAAATAACGCTATACGTTACAACGTAATAACATATGACGTTATACGTTATACGGAAATGCTATAGTACGTTACACATTTTAACGTAATACCATATAACGTTATACGTTATAACGTAATACCATATAACTTTATACGTTATAACGTAATACCATATAACGTTATACGATATATCTTAATACCATATAACGTTATACGTTATAAGGAAATGCTATAGTACGTTAGACGTTGTAACGTAATACTATATAACGTTATACGTTATAACGTAATACCATATGACGTTATACGTTATAAGGAAATGCTATAGTACGTTACACGTTATAACATAATACCGTATAACGTTATACGTTAAAACGTAATACCATATAACGTTATACGTTATAACGTAATACCTTATGACGTTATACGTTATAACGTAATACCATATGACGTTATACGTTATAAGGAAATGGTATAGTACGTTACACGTTAAACCGCAATACCATATAACGTTATACGTTATAACTTAATACCATATGACGTTATACGACATAACGTAATACTATATAACGTTATACGTTAAAGCGTAATACCATATAATGTTATAAGTTTTATCGTAATACTATATAACGTTATACGTTATAACGTAATACCATATGACGTTATACGTTATCACGTAATACCATATGACGTTATACGTTCTAAGGAAATGCTATAGTACCTTACACGTTATAACGTAATACCATATAACGTTATACGTTAAAACGTAATACCATATAACGTTATACGTTATAACGTAATTCGATATAACGTTATGCGTTAAAACGTAATACCTTATGACGTTATACGTTATAACGTAATACCATATGACGTTGTACGTTATAACATAATACCATATAACGTTATACGTGATAACGTAATACTAAATAACGTTATACGTGATAACGTAATAATAAATAACGCTATACGTTACAACGTAATAACATATGACGTTATAAGTTATAAGGAAATGCCTTATGACGTTATACGTTGTAGCGTAATACCATAAAACGCTATACGATATAACGTAATACCATATGACGTTATACGTTATAAGGAAATGATATAGTACGTTACGCGTTATAACGTAATACCATATGACGTTATACGTTATAACTCAATACCATATGACATTATACGTCATAACGTAATACTATATAACGTTATACGTTAAAGCGTAATACCATATAACGTTATACGCTTTAACGTAATACTAAATAACGTTATACGTTCTAACGTAATAACATATGACGTTATACGTTATAAGGAAATGGTATAGTACGTTAGACGTTATAACGTAGTACCATATAACGTTATACGTTATAACGTAATACTAAATAACGTTATACGTTATAACGTAATACCATATAACGTTATTCGATATCAGTTAATACCATATGACGTTATACGTTATAAGGAAATGCTATAGTACCTTACACGTTATAACGTAATACCATATAACGTTATACGTTATAACGTAATACTAAATAACGTTATACGTTATAAGGTAATATTATATAACGTTATGCGTTATAACGTAATACCATAAGACGTTATACGTTATAAGGAAATGCTATAGTACGTTACACGTTACATCGTAATACTATATAACCTTATACGTTATAACGCAATACCATATGACGTTATACGTTATAACGTAATACCATAATACGCTATACGTTATAACGTAATACCATAATACGCTATACGTTATAAGGAAATGATATAGTACGTTATGCGTTATAACGTAATACCATATGACGTTATACGTTATAACTCAATACCATATGACATTATACGTCATAACGTAATACTATATAACGTTATACGTTAAAGCGTAATACCATATAACGTTATACGCTTTAACGTAATACTAAATAACGTTATACGTTCTAACGTAATAACATATGACGTTATACGTTATAAGGAAATGGTATAGTACGTTAGACGTTATAACGTAGTACCATATAACGTTATACGTTATAACGTAATACTAAATAACGTTATACGTTATAACGTAATACCATATGACGTTATACGTTATAAGGAAATGGTATAGTACGTTACACGTTATAACGTAATACCATATAACGTATACGTTATAACTTACTACCATATGGCGTTATACGTCATAACGTAATACTATATAACGTTGTACGTTGTAACGTAATACCATATAAAGTAATCCGTTATAACGTAATACTATATAACGTTATACGTTATAACGTAATACCATATGACGTTATACGTTATAAGGAAATGGTATAGTACGTTACACGTTAAACCGCAATACCGTATAACGTTATACGTTATAACGTAGTACCATATGACGTTGTACGTTATAAAATAATACCATATAACGTTATACGTGATAAAGTAATACTAAATAACGTTATACGTGATAACGTAATACTAAATAACGCTATACGTTACAACGTAATAACATATGACGTTATACGTTATACGGAAATGCTATAGTACGTTACACATTTTCACGTAATACCATATAACGTTATACGTTATAACGTAATACCATATAATTATATACGTTATAACGTAATACCATATAACGTTATACGATATATCTTAATACCATATGACGTTACACGTTATAAGGAAATGCTATAGTACTTTAGACGTTGTAACGTAATACTATATAACGTTATACGTTATAACGTAATACCATATGACTTTATACGTCATAACGTAATACTATATAACGTTGTACGTTGTAACGTAATACCATATAAAGTAATCCGTTATAACGTAATACTATATAACGTTATACGTTATAACGTAATACCATATGACGTTATACGTTATAACGTAATACTATATAACGTTGTACGTTGTAACGTAATACCATATAAAGTAATCCGTTATAACGTAATACTATATAACGTTATACGTTATAACGTAATACCATATGACGTTATACGTTATAAGGAAATGGTATAGTACGTTACACGTTAAACCGCAATACCATATAACGTTATACGTTATAACTTAATACCATATGACGTTACACGTCATAACGTAATACTATATAACGTTATACGTTAAAGCGTAATACCATATAATGTTATAAGTTTTATCGTAATACTATATAACGTTATACGTTATAACGTAATACCATATGACGTTATACGTTATCACGTAATACCATATGACGTTATACGTTATAAGGAAATGCTATAGTACCTTACACGTTATAACGTAATACCATATAACGTTATACGTTAAAACGTAATACCATATAACGTTATACGTTATAACGTAATTCTATATAACGTTATGCGTTAAAACGTAATACCTTATGACGTTATACGTTATAACGTAATACCATATGACGTTGTACGTTATAACATAATACCATATAACGTTATACGTGATAACGTAATACTAAATAACGTTATACGTGATAACGTAATAATAAATAACGCTATACGTTACAACGTAATAACATATGACGTTATAAGTTATAAGGAAATGCCTTATGACGTTATACGTTGTAGCGTAATACCATAAAACGCTATACGTTATAACGTAATACCATATGACGTTATACGTTATAAGGAAATGATATAGTACGTTACGCGTTATAACGTAATACCATATGACGTTATACGTTATAACGTAGTACCATATGACGTTGTACGTTATAACATAATACCATATAACGTTATACGTGATAACGTAATACTAAATAACGTTATACGTGATAACGTAATAATAAATAACGCTATACGTTACAACGTAATAACATATGACGTTATACGTTATACGGAAATGCTATAGTACGTTACACATTTTAACGTAATACCATATAACGTTATACGTTATAACGTAATACCATATAACTTTATACGTTATAACGTAATACCATATAACGTTATACGATATATCTTAATACCATATAACGTTATACGTTATAAGGAAATGCTATAGTACGTTAGACGTTGTAACGTAATACTATATAACGTTATACGTTATAACGTAATACCATATGACGTTATACGTAATAAGGAAATGCTATAGTACGTTACACGTTATAACATAATACCGTATAACGTTATACGTTAAAACGTAATACCATATAACGTTATACGTTATAACGTAATACCTTATGACGTTATACGTTATAACGTAATACCATATGACGTTATACGTTATAAGGAAATGGTATAGTACGTTACACGTTAAACCGCAATACCATATAACGTTATACGTTATAACTTAACACCATATGACGTTATACGTCATAACGTAATACTATATAACGTTATACGTTAAAGCGTAATACCATATAATGTTATAAGTTTTATCGTAATACTATATAACGTTATACGTTATAACGTAATACCATATGACGTTATACGTTATCACGTAATACCATATGACGTTATACGTTCTAAGGAAATGCTATAGTACCTTACACGTTATAACGTAATACCATATAACGTTATACGTTAAAACGTAATACCATATAACGTTATACGTTATAACGTAATTCTATATAACGTTATGCGTTAAAACGTAATACCTTATGACGTTATACGTTATAACGTAATACCATATGACGTTGTACGTTATAACATAATACCATATAACGTTATACGTGATAACGTAATACTAAATAACGTTATACGTGATAACGTAATAATAAATAACGCTATACGTTACAACGTAATAACATATGACGTTATAAGTTATAAGGAAATGCCTTATGACGTTATACGTTGTAGCGTAATACCATAAAACGCTATACGATATAACGTAATACCATATGACGTTATACGTTATAAGGAAATGATATAGTACGTTACGCGTTATAACGTAATACCATATGACGTTATACGTTATAACGTAGTACCATATGACGTTGTACGTTATAACATAATACCATATAACGTTATACGTGATAACGTAATACTAAATAACGTTATACGTGATAACGTAATAATAAATAACGCTATACGTTACAACGTAATAACATATGACGTTATACGTTATACGGAAATGCTATAGTACGTTACACATTTTAACGTAATACCATATAACGTTATACGTTATAACGTAATACCATATAACTTTATACGTTATAACGTAATACCATATAACGTTATACGATATATCTTAATACCATATAACGTTATACGTTATAAGGAAATGCTATAGTACGTTAGACGTTGTAACGTAATACTATATAACGTTATACGTTATAACGTAATACCATATGACGTTATACGTTATAAGGAAATGCTATAGTACGTTACACGTTATAACATAATACCGTATAACGTTATACGTTAAAACGTAATACCATATAACGTTATACGTTATAACGTAATACCTTATGACGTTATACGTTATAACGTAATACCATATGACGTTATACGTTATAAGGAAATGGTATAGTACGTTACACGTTAAACCGCAATACCATATAACGTTATACGTTATAACTTAATACCATATGACGTTATACGACATAACGTAATACTATATAACGTTATACGTTAAAGCGTAATACCATATAATGTTATAAGTTTTATCGTAATACTATATAACGTTATACGTTATAACGTAATACCATATGACGTTATACGTTATCACGTAATACCATATGACGTTATACGTTCTAAGGAAATGCTATAGTACCTTACACGTTATAACGTAATACCATATAACGTTATACGTTAAAACGTAATACCATATAACGTTATACGTTATAACGTAATTCTATATAACGTTATGCGTTAAAACGTAATACCTTATGACGTTATACGTTATAACGTAATACCATATGACGTTGTACGTTATAATATAATACCATATAACGTTATACGTGATAACGTAATACTAAATAACGTTATACGTGATAACGTAATAATAAATAACGCTATACGTTACAACGTAATAACATATGACGTTATAAGTTATAAGGAAATGCCTTATGACGTTATACGTTGTAGCGTAATACCATAAAACGCTATACGATATAACGTAATACCATATGACGTTATACGTTATAAGGAAATGATATAGTACGTTACGCGTTATAACGTAATACCATATGACGTTATACGTTATAACGTAGTACCATATGACGTTGTACGTTATAACATAATACCATATAACGTTATACGTGATAACGTAATACTAAATAACGTTATACGTGATAACGTAATAATAAATAACGCTATACGTTACAACGTAATAACATATGACGTTATACGTTATACGGAAATGCTATAGTACGTTACACATTTTAACGTAATACCATATAACGTTATACGTTATAACGTAATACCATATAACTTTATACGTTATAACGTAATACCATATAACGTTATACGATATATCTTAATACCATATAACGTTATACGTTATAAGGAAATGCTATAGTACGTTAGACGTTGTAACGTAATACTATATAACGTTATACGTTATAACGTAATACCATATGACGTTATACGTTATAAGGAAATGCTATAGTACGTTACACGTTATAACGTAATACCGTATAACGTTATACGTTAAAACGTAATACCATATAACGTTATACGTTATAACGTAATACCTTATGACGTTTTACGTTATAACGTAATACCATATAACGTTATACGTTATAACGTAATACTAAATAACGTTATACGTTATAACGTAATACCATATGACGTTATACGTTATAAGGAAATGCTATAGTACGTTAGACGTTATAACGTAGTACCACATAATGTTACACGTTAAAACGTAATACCATATATCGTTATACGTTATCACGTAATACCATATAACGGTTTACGTTATAACGTAATACCATATAACGTTATACGATATAACGTAATACCATATGACGGTATACGTTATAATGTAATACCATATAACTTTATACGATATAACTTAATACCATTTGACGTTATACGTTATATAGAAATGCTATAGTACGTTATACGTTGTAACGTAATACTATATAACTTTATACGATATAGCGTAATATCATATGACGTTATACGTTATAACGTAATACCATATAACGTTATACGTTATAACGTAGTACCATATAACGATATATGTTGTAACGTAATATTAAATAACGTTATACGTTATAACGTAATACCATATGACGTTATACGTTATCTCGTAATACCATATGACGTTATACGTTATAAGGAAATGCTATAGTACTTTACACGTTATAACGTAATACCATATAACGTTATACGTTAAAACGTAATACCATATAACGTTATATGTTATAACGTAATTCTATATAACGTTATGCGTTAAAACGTAGTACCATATGACGTTATCCGTTATAACGTAATACCATATAACGTTATACGATATCAGTTAATACCATATGACGTTATACGTTATAAGGAAATGCTATAGTACGTTACACGTTACATCGTAATACTATATAACCTTATACGTTATAACGTAATACCATATGACGTTATACGTTATAAGGAAATGCTATAGTACGTTAAACGTTACAACGTAATACTATATAATGTTATACGTTATAACGTAATACCATATGACGTTATACGTTATAACGTAATTCTACATAACGTTATACGTTAAAACGTAATACCATATAACGTTATATGTTATAACGTAATTCTATATAACGTTATGCGTTAAAAAGTAATACCTTATGACGTTATCCGTTATAACGTAATACCATATAACGTTATACGATATCAGTTAATACCATATGACGTTATAAGTTATAAGGAAATGCTATAGTACGTTACACGTTACATCGTAATACTATATAACCTTATACGTTATAACGTAATACCATATGACGTTATACGTTATAAGGAAATGCTATAGTACGTTACACGTTATAACGTAATACCGTATAACGTTATACGTTAAAACGTAATACCATATAACGTTATACGTTACAACGTAATACCTTATGACGTTATACGTTATAACGTAATACCATATAACGTTATACGTTATAACGTAATACTAAATAACGTTATACGTTATAACGTAATACCATATGACATTATACGTTATAAGGAAATGCTATAGTACGTTAGACGTTGTAACGTAATACTATATAACGTTATACGTTATAACGTAATACCATATGACGTTATACGTTATAAGGAAATGCTATAGTACGTTACACGCTATAACGTAATACCGTATAACGTTATACGTTATAAGGAAATGCTATAGTACGTTACACGTTATAACGTAATACCATATAACGATATACGTTATAACGTAATATTGAATAACGTTATACGTTATAACGTAATACCATATGACGTTATACGTTATAACGTAATACCATATGACGTTATACGTTATAACGTAGTACCATATAACGTTATACGTTATAACGTAATACTAAATAACGTTATACGTTATAACGTAACAGCATAAGACGTTATACGTTATAAGGGAATGCTATAGTACGTTACACGTTACATCGTAATACTATATAACCTTATACGTTATAACGTAATACCATATGACGTTATACGTTACAACGTAATACCCTAATACGCTATACGTTATAATGTAACACTAAATAATGTTACACGTTATAACGTAATACCGTATAACGTTATACGTTAAAACGTAATACCATATAACGTTATACGTTATAACGTAATACCATATAACGTTATACGTTATAACGTAATGCCATATAACGTTATACGTTATAACGTAATACTAAATAACGTTATACGTTATAACGTAATACCATATGAAGTTATACGATATCAATTAATACCATATGACGTTATACGTTATACGGAAATGCTATAGTACGTTATACATTGTAACGTAATTCCATATGACGTTATACGCCATGAGGAAATGCCATAATACGTTACACGTTATAACGTAATACTATATAACGTTATACGTTATAACGTAATACCATATGACGTTATACGTTATAACGTTATACCATATGCCGTTATACGTTATAATGTAATACCATATAACTTTATACGATATAACTTAATACCATTTGACGTTATACGTTTTAAGGAAATGCTATAGTACGGTACACGTTATAACGTAATACCGTATAACGTTATACGTTAAAACGTAATACCATATAACGATATACGTTATAACTTAATACCTTATGACGTTATACGTTATAACGTAATACCATATATCGTTATACGTTATAACGTAATACTAAATAACGTTATACGTTATAACGTAACAGCATAAGACGTTATACGTTATAAGGGAATGCTATAGTACGTTACACGTAACATCGTAATACTATATAACCTTATACGTTATAACGTAATACCATATGACGTTATGCGTTATAACGTAATACCATAAGACGTTATACGTTATAAGGAAATGCTATAGTACGTTACGCGTTATAACGTAATACCATATAACGTTATACGTTATAACGTAGTACCATATAACGATATACGTTGTAACGTAATATTAAATAACGTTATACGTTATAACGTAATACCATATGACGTTATACGTTATCACGTAATACCATATGACGTTATACGTTATATGGAAATGCTATAGTACCTTACACGTTATAACGTAATACCATATAACGTTATACGTTAAAACGTAATACCATATAACGTTATACGTTATAACGTAATTCTATATAACGTTATGCGTTAAAACGTAATACCTTATGACGTTATACGTTAGAACGTAATACCATATAACGTTATACGATATCAGTTAATACCATATGACGTTATACGTTATAAGGAAATGCTATAGTACGTTACACGTTATAACGTAATACCGTATAACGTTATACGTTATAAGGAAATGCTATAGTACATTACGCGTTATAACGTAATACCATATAACGTTATACGATATAACGTAGTACCATATAACGATATACGTTGTAACGTAATATTAAATAACGTTATACGTTATAACGTAATACCATATGACGTTATACGTTATCACGTAATACCATATGACGTTATACGTTATAAGGAAATGCTATAGTACGTTACACGTTATAACGTAATACCGTATAACGTTATACGTTATAAGGAAATGCTATAGTACGTTACACGTTATAACGTAATACCGTATAACGTTATACGTTAAAACGTAATACCATATAACGTTATACGTTATAACGTAATACCTTATGACGTTATACGTTATAACGTAATACCATACAACGATATACGTTATAACGTAATACTAAATAACGTTATACGTTATAACGTAATACCATATGACGTTATACGTTATAAGGAAATGCTATAGTACGTTACACGTTATAACGTAATACCGTATAACGTTATACGTTAAAACGTAATACCATATAACGTTATACGTTATAACTTAATACCTTATGACGTTATACGTTATAACGTAATACCATATAACGTTATACGTTATAACGTAATACTAAATAACGTTATACGTTATAACGTAACAGCATAAGACGTTATACGTTATAAGGAAATGCTATAGTACGTTACACGTTATAACGTAATACCGTATAACGTTATACGTTAAAACGTAATACCATATAACGTTATACGTTATAACGTAATACCATATAACGTTGTACGTTATAACGTAATGCCATATAACGTTATACGTTATAACGTAATACTAAATAACGTTATACGTTATAACGTAATACCATATGAAGTTATACGTTATAAGGAAATGCTATAGTACGTTACACGTTATAACGTAATACCATATAACGTTATACGTTATAACGTAATACTAAATAGCGTTATATGTTATAAGGTAATATTATATAACGTTATGCGTTATAACGTAATACCATAAGACGTTATACGTTATAAGGAAATGCTATAGTACGTTACACGTTACATCGTAATACTATATAACCTTATACGTTATAACGTAATACCATATGACGTTATGCGTTATAACGTAATACCATAAGACGTTATACGTTATAAGGAAATGCTATAGTACGTTACGCGTTATAACGTAATACCATATAACGTTATACGTTATAACGTAGTACCATATAACGATATACGTTGTAACGTAATATTAAATAACGTTATACGTTATAACGTAATACCATATGACGTTATACGTTATCACGTAATACCATATGACGTTATACGTTATAAGGAAATGCTATAGTACGTTACGCGTTATAACGTAATACCATATAACGTTATACGTTATAACGTTGTACCATATAACGATATACGTTGTAACGTAATATTAAATAACGTTGTACGTTATAACGTAATACCATATGACGTTATACGTTATCACGTAATACCATATGACGTTATACGTTATAAGTGAAATGCTATAGTACCTTACACGTTATAACGTAATACCATATAACGTTATACGTTAAAACGTAATACCATATAACGTTATACGTTATAAGGTAATACCATATAACGTTATACGATATCAGTTAATACCATATGACGTTATACGTTATAAGGAAATGCTATAGTACGTTACACGTCATAACGTAATACTATATAACGTTACGTTATAACGTAATACCATATAACGTTATACGTTATAACGTAATACTATATAACCTTATACGTTATAACGTAATACCATAAAACGTTATACGTTATAACGTAATACCATATGACGTTATACGTTATAAGGAAATGCTATAGTACGTTACACGTTATAACGTAATACCATATAACGATATACGTTATAACTTAATATCAAATAACGTTATACGTTATAACGTAATACCATATGACGTTATACGTTATAACGTAATACCATATGACGTTATACGTTATAACGTAGTACCATATAACGTTATACGTTATAACGTAATACCATATAACGTTATACGTTATAACGAAATGCTATAGTACGTTATACGTTGTAACGTAATACTATATAACGTTATACGTTATAACGTAATACCATATGACGTTATACGTTATAATGTAATTCCATATAACGTTATACGATACAACTAAATACCATATGACGTTATACGTTATATAGAAATGCTATAGTACGTTATACGTTGTAACGTAATACTATATAACTTTATACGTTATAACGTAATATCATATGACGCTATACGTTATAACGTAATACCATATTACGTTATACGATATCAATTAATACCATATGACGTTATACGTTATAAGGAAATGCTATAGTACGTTATACATTGTAACGTAATTCCATATGACGTTATACGTTATAACGTTATACCATATGACGTTATACGTTACAACGTTATACCATATGATGTTATACGTTATAATGTAATACCATATAACTTTATACGATATAACTTAATACCATTTGACGTTTTACGTTTTAAGGAAATGCTATAGTATGGTACACGTTATAACGTAATACCGTATAACGTTATACGTTAAAACGTAATACCATATAACGTTATACGTTATAACTTAATACCTTATGACGTTATACGTTATAACGTAATACCATATAACGTTATACGTTATAACGTAATACTAAATAGCGTTATATGTTATAAGGTAATATTATATAACGTTATGCGTTATAACGTAATACCATAAGACGTTATACGTTATAAGGAAATGCTATAGTACGTTACACGTTACATCGTAATACTATATAACCTTATACGTTATAACGTAATACCATATGACGTTATGCGTTATAACGTAATACCATAAGACGTTATACGTTATAAGGAAATGCTATAGTACGTTACGCGTTATAACGGAATACCATATAACGTTATACGTTATAACGTAGTACCATATAACGATATACGTTGTAACGTAATACTAAATAACGTTATACGTTATAACGTAATACCATATGACGTTATACGTTATCACGTAATACCATATGACGTTATACGTTATAAGGAAATGCTATAGTACCTTACACGTTATAACGTAATACCATATAACGTTATACGATATCAGTTAATACCATATGACGTTATACGTTATAGGGAAATGCTATAGTACGTTACACGTCATAACGTAATACTATATAACGTTACGTTATAACGTAATACCATATGACGTTATACGTTACAACGTAATACCCTAATACGCTATACGTTATAATGTAACACTAAATAATGTTATACGTTGTAACGTAATACCATATAACGTTATACCTTATAACGTAATGCTACATAACGTTATACGTTATAACGCAATACCATATGACGTTATACGTTATGAGGAAATGGTATAGTACGTTACACGTTAAACCGTAATACCATATAACGTTATACGTTATAACTTACTACCATATGACGTTATACGTCATAACGTAATACTATATAACGTTATACGTTAAAGCGTAATACCATATAATGTTATAAGTTTTATCGTAATACTAAATAACGTTATACGCTATAACGTAATACCATATGACGTTATACGTTATAAGGAAATGCTATCGTACGTTACACGTTATAACGTAATACCGTATAACGTTATACGTTATAACGTAATACCATATAACGATATACGTTATAACGTAATATTAAATAACGTTATACGTGATAACGTAATACCATATGACGTTATACGTTATAACGTAATACCATATGACGTTATACGTTATAAGGAAATGCTATCGTACGTTACACGTTATAACGTAATACCGTATAACGTTATACGTTATAACGTTCTACCATATAACGTTATACGTTATAACGTAATACCATATAACGTTATACGTTATAACGTAATACCATATGACGTTATACGTTATAAGGAAATGCTATCGTACGTTACACGTTATAACGTAATACCGTATAACGTTATACGTTATAACGTAATACCATATAACGATATACGTTATAACGTAATATTAAATAACGTTATACGTGATAACGTAATACCATATGACGTTATACGTTATAACGTAATACCATATGACGTTATACGTTATAAGGAAATGCTATCGTACGTTACACGTTATAACGTAATACCGTATAACGTTATACGTTATAACGTAATACCATATAACGTTATACGTTATAACGTAATACCATATAACTTTATACGTTATAACGTAATACCATATAACGTTATACGATGTAACTTAGTACCATATGACTTTATACGTTATAAGGAAATGCTATAGTACGTTACACGATATAACGTAATACTATATAACGTTATACGTTATAACGTAATACCATATGACGTTATACGATATAACTTAATACCATATTACGTTATACGTTATAAGGAAATGCTATAGTACGTTACACGTTATAACGTAATACTATATAACGATATACGTTATAACGTAATATTAAATAACGTTATACGTGATAACGTAATACCATATGACGTTATACGTTATAACGTAATACCATATGACGTTATACGTTATAAGGAAATGCTATCGTACGTTACACGTTATAACGTAATACCGTATAACGTTATACGTTATAACGTAATACCATATAACGATATACGTTATAACGTAATATTAAATAACGTTATACGTGATAACGTAATACCATATGACGTTATACGTTATAACGTAATACCATATGACGTTATACGTTATAAGGAAATGCTACCGTACGTTACACGTTATAACGTAATACCGTATAACGTTATACGTTATAACGTAATACCATATAACGTTATACGTTATAACGTAATACCTTATGACGTTATACGTTATAACGTAATACCATATAACGTTATACGTTATAACGTAATACTAAATAACGTTATACGTTATAACGTAACAGCATAAGACGTTATACGTTATAAGGAAATGCTATAGTACGTTACACGTTATAACATAATACCGTATCACGTTATACGTTATAACGTAATACCATATAACGTTATACGTTATAACGTAATACCATATAACGTTGTACGTTATAACGTAATGCCATATAACGTTATACGTTATAACGTAATACTAAATAACGTTATACGTTATAACGTAATACCATATGAAGTTATACGTTATAAGGAAATGCTATAGTACGTTACACGTTATAACGTAATACTATATAACGTTATACGTTATAACGTAATACCATATGACGTTACACGTTATAACGTAATTCTACATGACGTTATACGTTATAACGTTATACGTTATATAGAAATGCTATAGTACGTTATACGTTGTAACGTAATACTATATAACTTTATACGTTATAACGTAATATCATATGACGTTATACGTTATAACGTAATACCATATTACGTTATACGATATCAATTAATACCATATGACGTTATACGTTATAAGGAAATGCTATAGTACGTTATACATTGTAACGTAATTCCATATGACGTTATACGCCATGAGGAAATGCCATAATACGTTACACGTTATAACGTAATACTATATAACGTTATACGTTATAACGTAATACCATATGACGTTATACGTTATAAAGTTATACCATATGACGTTATACGTTATAATGTAATACCATATAACTTTATACGATATAACTCAATACCAATTGACGTTATACGTTTTAAGGAAATGCTATAGTACGGTACACGTTATAACGTAATACCGTATAACGTTATACGTTAAAACGTAATACAATATAACGTTATACGTTATAACTTAATACCTTATGACGTTATACGTTATAACGTAATACCATATAACGTTATACGTTATAACGTAATACTAAATAACGTTATACGTTATAACGTAACAGCATAAGACGTTATACGTTATAACGTAACAGCATAAGACGTTATACGTTATCAGGGAATGCTCTAGTACGTTACACGTTATAACGTAATACCATATAACGTTATACGTTATAACGTAATACTAAATAGCGTTATATGTTATAAGGTAATATTATATAACGTTATGCGTTATAACGTAATACCATAAGACGTTATACGTTATAAGGAAATGCTATAGTACGTTACACGATATAACGTAATACTATATAACGTTATACGTTATAACGTAATACCATATGACGTTATACGATATAACTTAATACCATATTACGTTATACGTTATAAGGAAATGCTATAGTACGTTACACGTTATAACGTAATACTATATAACGATATACGTTACAACGTAATATTAAATAACGTTATACGTGATAACGTAATACCATATGACGTTATACGTTATAACGTAATACCATATGACGTTATACGTTATAAGGAAATGCTATCGTACGTTACACGTTATAACTTAATACCTTATGACGTTATGCGTTATAACGTAATACCATAAGACGTTATACGTTATAAGGAAATGCTATAGTACGTTACGCGTTATAACGTAATACCATATAACGTTATACGTTATAACGTAGTACAATATAACGATATACGTTGTAACGTAATATTAAATAACGTTATACGTTATAACGTAATACCATATGACGTTATACGTTATCACGTAATACCATATGACGTTATACGTTATAAGGAAATGCTATAGTACGTTACGCGTTATAACGTAATACCATATAACGTTATACGTTATAACGTAGTACCATATAACGATATACGTTGTACCGTAATATTAAATAACGTTATACGTTATAACGTAATACCATATGACGTTATACGTTATCACGTAATACCCTATGACGTTATACGTTATAAGGAAATGCTATAGTACCTTACACGTTATAACGTAATACCATATAACGTTATGCGTTAAAACGTAATACCGTTTGACGTTATACGTTATAACGTAATACCATATAACGTTATACGATATCAGTTAATACCATATGACGTTATACGTTATAAGGAAATGCTATAGTACCTTACACGTTATAACGTAATACCATATAACGTTATACGTTATAACGTAGTACTAAATAACGTTATATGTTATAAGGTAATATTATATAACGTTATGCGTTATAACGTAATACCTTTTGACGTTATACGTTAAAGCGTAATACCATATAACGTTATACGATATCAGTTAATACCATATGACGTTATCCGTTATAAGGAAATGCTATAGTACGTTACACGTTACATCGTAATACTATATAACCTTATACGTTATAACGTAATACCGTATGACGTTATACGTTATAAGGAAATGCCTTATGACGTTATGCGTTGTAGCGTAATACCATAAAACCCTATACGTTATAACGTAATACCATATGACGTTATACGTTATAAGGAAATGCCTTATGACGTTATGCGTTGTAGCGTAATACCATGAAACCCTATACGTTATAACGTAATACCATATAACGTTATACGTTATATAGAAATGCTATAGTACGTTATACGTTGTAACGTAATACTATATAAATTTATACGTTATAAAGTAATATCATATGACGTTATACGTTATAACGTAATACCATATAACGTTATACGATATCACTTAATACAATATGACGTTATACGTTATAAGGAAATGCTATAGTACGTTATACGTTGTAACGTAATTCCATATGACGTTATACGTCATAAGGAAATGCTATAATACGTTACACGTTATAACGTAATACTATATAACGTTATACGTTATAACGTAATACCATATGACGTTATACGTTATAATGTAATACCATATAACTTTATACGGTATAACTTAATACCATATGACGTTATACGTTTTAAGGAAATGCTATACTACGTTACACGTTATATCGTAATACCGTATAACGTTATACGTTAAAACGTAATACCATATAACGTTATACGTTATAACTTAATACCTTATGACGTTATACGTTATAACGTAATACCATATAACGTTATACGTTGTAACGTAATACTAAATAACGTTATACGTTATAACGAAACAGCGTAAGGCGTTATACGTTATAAGGGAATGCTATAGTACGTTAGACGTTGTAACGTAGTACCACATAACGTTATACGTTAAAACGTAATACCATATATCGTTATACGTTATCACGTAATACCATATAACGTTTTACGTTATAACGTAATACCATATAACGTTATACGTTATAACGTAATACCATATAACGTTATACGTTATAACGTAATACCATATAACGTTATACATTATAACGTAATACTAAATAACGTTATACGTTATAACGTAATACCATATTACGTTATACGTTATAAGGAAATGCTATAGTACGTTACACGTTACAACGTAATACTATATAACGTTATACGTTTTAACGTAATACCAGATGACGTTATACGTTATAACGTAATACTAAATAACGTTATACGTTATAACGAAACAGCGTAAGACGTTATACGTTATAAGGGAATGCTATAGTACGTTATACGTTATAACGTAATACCATATAACGTTATACGTTATATAGAAATGCTATAGTACGTTATACGTTGTAACGTAATACTATATAAATTTATACGTTATAAAGTAATATCATATGACGTTATACGTTATAACGTAATACCATATAACGTTATACGATATCAATGAATACCATATGACGTTATACGTTATAAGGAAATGCTATAGTACGTTATACGTTGTAACGTAATTCCATATGACGTTATACGTCATAAGGAACTGCTATACTACGTTACACGTTATAACGTAATACTATATAGCGTTATACGTTATAACGTAATACCATATGACGTTATACGTTATAATGTAATACCATATAACTTTATACGGTATAACTTACTACCATATGACGTTATACGTTTTAAGGAAATGCTATACTACGTTACACGTTATATCGTAATACCGTATAACGTTATACGTTAAAACGTAATACCATATAACGTTATACGTTATAACTTAATACCGTATGACGTTATACGTTATAACGTAATACCATATAACGTTATACGTTATAACGTAATACTAAATAACGTTATACGTTATAACGTAACAGCATAAGACGTTATACGTTATAAGGGAATGCTATAGTACGTTACACGTTATAACGTAATACCATATAACGTTATACGTTATAAGGTAATACTAAACAACGTTATATGTTATAAGGTAATATTATATAACGTTATGCGTTATAACGTAATACCATAAGACGTAATACGTTATAAGGAAATGCTATAGTACGTGACACGTTATAATATAATACCATATAACGTTATACGTTATAACTTAATACCATATGACGTTATACGTTATAACGGAATACTATATAACGTTATACTTTATAACGTGATACTATATAACGTTATACGTTATAACGTAATGCCTTATGACGTTATACGTTGTAGCGTAATACCATAAAACGCTATACGCTATAATGTAATACCATATGACGTTATACGTTATAAGGAAATGCTATAGTACGTTAGACGTTATAACGTAGTACCATATAACGTTATACGTTAAAACGTAAGACCATATAACATTATACGTTATAACGTAACACCATATAACGTTTTACGTTATAACGTAATACCATACAACGTTATACGTTATAACGTAATATCATATGACGTTATACGTTATAATGTAATACCATATAACTTTATACGGTATAACTTAATACCATATGACGTTATACGTTTTAAGGAAATGCTATACTACGTTACACGTTATATCGTAATACCGTATAACGTTATACGTTAAAACGTAATACCATATAAGGTTATACGTTATAACTTAATACCTTATGACGTTATACGTTATAACGTAATACCATATAACGTTATACGTTATAACGTAATACTAAATAACGTTATACGTTATAACGTAACAGCATAAGACGTTATACGTTATAAGGGAATGCTATAGTACGTTACACGTTATAACGAAATACCATATAACGTTATACGTTATAAGGTAATACTAAACAACGTTATATGTGATAAGGTAATATTATATAACGTTATGCGTTATAACGTAATACCATAAGACGTTATACGTTATAAGGAAATGCTATAGTACGTGACACGTTATAATATAATACCATATAACGTTATACGTTATAACTTAATACCATATGACGTTATACGTTATAACGTAATACTATATAACGTTATACGTTATAACGTGATACTATATAACGTTATACGTTATAACGTAATGCCTTATGACGTTATACGTTGTAGCTTAATACCATAAAACGCTATACGCTATAACGTAGTACCATATGACGTTATACGTTATAAGGAAATGCTATAGTACGTTAGACGTTATAACGTACTACCATATAACGTTATACGTTAAAACGTTAGACCATATAACGTTATACGTTATAACGTAATAGCATATAACGTTTTACGTTATAACGTAATACCATATAACGTTATACGTTATAACGTAATACCATATAACGTTATAGGTTATAACGTAATACCATATGAATTTATACGTTATAACATAATACCAGATAACGTTATACGTTATAACGTAATGCTACATAACGTTATACGTTATAACGTAATACCATATGACGTTATACGTTATAAGGAAATGCTATAGTACGTTAGACGTTATAACGTAGTACCATATAACGTTATACGTTATAACGTAATACCTTATGACGTTACACGTTATAGCGTAATACCGTAAAACGCTACACGTTATAAGGTAACACCATATGACCTTATACGTTATAAGGAAATGATATAGTACGTTACGCGTTACAACGTAATACCATATAAGGTTATACGTTATAACGCAATACCATATAACGTTATGCGTTGTAAAGTAATGCTATATAACGTTACACGTTACAACGTAATACCATATGACGTTATACGTTATAAGGAAATGCCATAGTACGTTACACGTTATAACGTGATACCATATGACGTTATACGTTATAAAGAAATGCTACAATACGTTACACGTTATATCGTAATACTATATAACGTCACAAGTTATAACGTAATACCTTATGACGTTATACGTTATAACGTAATACCATGTAACGTTATACGACATAACGTAATTCTATATAACGTTACACATTATAACGTAATACCACATAACGTTATACGTTATAACGTAATACCATGTGACGTTATACGTTATAAGGAAACGCTATAGTAAGTTACACGTTATAACGTAATACCACATAACGTTATACGTTATAACGTAATACCATATGACGTTATACGTTATAAGGAAATTCTATAGTACGTTACACGTTATAATGTAATACTATATAACGTTATACGTTATAACGTAATACCATATGACGGTATACGTTATCAGGAAATGCTATAGTACGGTTCACGGTGTAACGTAATACTATATAACGTTATATGTTATAACTTAATACCATATGATGTTATACGTTACTACGTAATACCATATGACGTTATGCGTTATAACGTAATACTATATAACGTTATACGTAACATGGTAATAGTAAATAACGTTATACGTTATAACGTAATGCTACAAAACGTTGTACGTTATAACATAATACCATATAACTTTATACGTTATAACGTAATGCTATATAACGTTATACGTTATAACGTGATACCACATAACGTTATACGTTATAACGTAATACTATATATCGTTATACGTTAGAACGTAATACCATATGACGTTATACGTTATGAGGAAATGCTATAGTACGTTACACATTATAACGAAGTACTATATAACGTTATACGTTATAACGTAATACCATATGACGTTATACGTTATAAGGAAATGCTATAGTACGTTAGACGTCATAACGTAATACTACATAACGTTACACGTTATAACGTAATACTATATAACGTTATACGTTATAAAGAAATGCTATAGTACGTTATACGTTATAACGCAATACCATATAACGTTATACGTTGTAAAGTAATGCTATATAACGTTACACGTTACAACGTAATACCATATGACGTTATACGTTATAAGGAAATGCCATAGTACGTTACACGTTATAACGTGATACCATATGACGTTATACGTTGTAAAGAAATGCTACAATACGTTACACGTTATATCGTAATACTATATAACGTCATAAGTTATAACGTAATACCATATGACGTTATACGTTATAAGGAAATGCTATAGTACGTTAGACGTCATAACGTAATACTACATAACGTTACACGTTATAAAGTAATACTATATAACGTTATACGTTATAAAGAAATGCTATAGTACGTTATACGTTATAACGCAATACCATATAACGTTATACGTTGTAAAGTAATGCTATATAACGTTACACGTTACAACGTAATACCATATGACGTTATACGTTATAAGGAAATGCCATAGTACGTTACACGTTATAACGTGATACCATATGACGTTATACGTTGTAAAGTAATGCTATATAACGTTACACGTTACAACGTAATACCATATGACGTTATACGTTATAAGGAAATGCCATAGTACGTTACACGTTATAACGTGATACCATATGACGTTATACGTTGTAAAGAAATGCTACAATACGTTACACGTTATATCGTAATACTATATAACGTCATAAGTTATAACGTAATACCTTATGACGTTATACGTTTCAACGTAATACTATATAACGTTATACGTTATACCGTAATACCATATGACGTTATACGTTATGAGGAAATGCTATAGTACGTTATACGTTATAACGTAACACTGTATAACGTTATACGTTATTACGACATACCATACGACGTTATACGTTATAACGTAATACTATATAACGTTATACGTTATATCGTAATACCATATGACGTTATACGATATAAGGAAATGCTATAGTACGTTACACGTTATAACATAATACTATATAACGTTATACGTTATAACGTAATACTATATAACGTTACACGTTACAACGTAATACCATATAACGTTATACATGGTAATAGTAAATAACGTTATACGTTATAACGTAATGCTACATTACGTTATACGTTATAACGTAATACCATATGACGTTATACGTTATAACGTAATACTATATAACGTTATACGTTATACCGTAATACCATATGACGTTATACGATATAAGGAAATGCTATAGTACGTTATACGTGATAACGTAATACTATATAACGTTATACGTTATAACGTAATACCATATGACGTTATACGTTATAACGTCATACCATATGACGTTACACGTTATGACGTAATACTATATAACGTTATACGTTATACCGTAATACCATATGACGTTATACGTTATGAGGAAATGCTATAGTACGTTATACGTTATAACGTAACACTGTATAACGTTATACGTTATTACGACATGCCATACGACGTTATACGTTATAACGTAATACTATATAACGTTACACGTTACAACGTAATACCATATAACGTTATACGTGACATGGAAATAGTAAATAACGTTATACGTTATAACGTAATGCTACATTACGTTATACGTTATAACGTAATACCATATGACGTTATACGTTATAACGTAATACTATATAACGTTATACGTTATAACGAAATACCATATGATGTTATACGTTATGAGGAAATGCTATAGTACGGTACACGGTATAACGTAATACTACATAACGTTATACGTTATAACGGAATACCATATGGCATTATACGTTATTATGGAATGCTATAGTACGTTACACGTTATAACGTAACACTGTATAACGTTATACGTTATAACGTAATACCAAATGACGATATACGTTATGACGTAATACCATACGACGTTACACGTTATGACGTAATAATATATAACGTTATACGTAACATGGTAATAGTAAATAACGTTATACGTTATAACGTAATGGTACATTACGTTATACGTTATAACGTAATGGTACATTACGTTATACGTTATAACGTAATACTATATAACGTTATATGTAACGCGGTAATAGTAAATAACGTTATACGTTATAACGTAATGCTACAAAACGTTATACGTTATAACGTAACACCATATAACGTTATACGTTATAACGTAATACTATATAACGTTATATGTTATAACGTAATACCATATAACGTTATACGATATAACTTAACACCAGATGACGCTATACGTTATAAGTAAACGCTATAGTACGTTACACGTTATAACGTAATACCATATAACGTTATACTTTAGAACGTAATAGCATATGACATTATACGCTATAACGTAATACCATATAACGTTATACGTTGTAACGTAATACAATATAACGTTATACGTTATAACGCAATACCATATGACGTTATACGTTGTAACGTAATACAATATAACGGTATACGTTATAACGTAATTCCATATGACATTATACGTTAAAACGTATTACTATATAACGTTATAGGTTATAACGTAATACTATATAACGCTATACGTTATAACGAAATGCCATAGTACGTTATACGTTATAACGTAATACTATATAACGTTATATGTAACGCGGTAATAGTAAATAACGTTATACGTTATAACGTAATGCTACAAAACGTTATACGTTATAACGTAACACCATATAACGTTATACGTTATAACGTAATACTATATAACGTTATACGTTATAAAGAAATGCTATAGTACGTTATACGTTATAACGCAATACCATATAACGTTATACGTTATAACGTAATACTATATAACGTTAGAGGTTATAACGTAATTCCATATGACACTATACGTTAAAACGTAATACTATATAACGTTATAGGTTATAACGTAATGCTACATAACGTTATACGTTAAAACGGAATACCATATGACGTTATACGTTATCAGGAAATGCTATAGTACGTTACACGTTATAAAGTAATACTATATAAAGTTATATGTTATAACTTAATACCATATGATGTTATACGTTATAACGTCGTACCATATGATGTTATGCGTTATAACGTAATACTATATAACGTTATACGTAACATGGTAATAGTAAATAACGTTATACGTTATAACGTAATGCTACACAACGTTGTACGTTATAACGTAATACCATATAACTTTATGCGTTATAACGTAATGCTATATAACGTTATACGTTATAACGTGACACCACATAACGTTATACGTTATAACGTAATACTATATAACGTTATACGTTAGAACGTAATACCATATGACGTTATACGTTATGAGGAAATGCTATAGTACGTTACACGTTATAACGAAGTACTATATAACGTTATACGTTATAACGTAATACCTTATGACGTTTACGTTATAACGTAATACCATATAACGTTATACGTTATAACGTAATACCATATAACGTTATACGTTATAACGTAATACTGTATAACGTTATACGTTATAACGTAATACCATATGACGTTATACGTTATAACGTAATACTATATAACGTTAGAGGTTATAACGGAATTCCATATGACATTATACGTTAAAACGTAATACTATATAACGTTATAGGTTATAACGTAATGCTACATAACGTTATACGTTAAAACGTAATACTATATAACGTTATAGGTTATAACGTAATACTATATAACGTTATACGTTATAAAGAAATGCCATAGTACGTTATACGTTATAACGTAATACCATATAACGTTATACGACATAACGCAATACTATATAACGTTATACGTTATAACGTAATACCATATGACGTTATACGTTATAAGGAAATGCCATAGTACGTTACACGTTATAATGTAATACTATATGACGTCATACGTTATAACGTAATACCATATGACGTTATGCGTTATAACGTAATACTATATAACGTTATACGTTATAACGTAATACCATATGACGTTATACGATATAAGGAAATGCTATAGTACGTTACACGTTATAACATAATACTATATAACGTTATACGTTATAACGTAATACCATATAACGTTACACGTTACAACGTAATACCATATAACGTTATACATGGTAATAGTAAATAACGTTATACGTTATAAAGTAAGGCTACATTACGTTATACGTTATGACGTAATACCATATGACGTTATACGTTATAACGTAATACTATATAACGTTATACGTTATACCGAAATACCATATGACGTTATACGATATAAGGAAATGCTATAGTACGTTACACGTTATAACGTAATACTATATAACGTTATACGTTATAACGTAATACCATATGACGTTATACGTTATAACGACATACCATATGACGTTACACGTTATGACGTAATACTATATAACGTTATACGTTATACCGTAATACCATATGACGTTATACGTTATGAGGAAATGCTATAGTACGTTATACGTTATAACGTAACACTGTATAACGTTATACGTTATAACGTCATACCATAAGACGTTATACGTTATAACGTAATACTATATAACGTTACACGTTACAACGTAATACCATATAACGTTATACGTTGTAACGTAATACTATATAACGTTACACGTAGAACGTAATACCATATGACGTTATACGTTATGAGGAAATGCTATAGTACGTTACACGTTATATCGAAGTGTTATATAACGTTATACGTTATAACGTAATACCTTATGACGTTATACGTTTCAACGTAATACCATATGACGTTATACGTTATAACGTAATACTATATAACGTTATACGTTATAACGTATTACCATATGACGTTATACATTATGAGGAAATGCTATAGTAAGTTACACGTTATAACGTAATACTATATAACGTTATACATTATAACGTAATACCATATAACGTTATACGTTATAGCGTAATACTATATAACGTTATACGTTATAACGTAATACCGTATAACGTTATACGATATAAGGAAATGCTATAGTACGTTACACGTTATAACATAATACTATATAACGTTATACGTTATAACGTAATACTATATAACGTTACACGTTACAACGTAATACCATATAACGTTATACATGGTAATAGTAAATAACGTTATACGTTATAACGTAATACTATATAACGTTATACGTAGCATGGTAATAATAAATAACGTTATACGTTATAACGTAATGCTACACAACGTTGTACGTTATACCGTAATACCATATGACGTTATACGATATAAGGAAATGCTATAGTACGTTACACGTGATAACGTAATAATATATAACGTTATACGTTATAACGTAATACCATATGACGTTATACGTTATAACGTCATACCATATGACGTTACACGTTATGACGTAATACTATATAACGTTATACGTTATACCGTAATACCATATGACGTTATACGTTATGAGGAAATGCTATAGTACGTTATACGTTATAACGTAACACTGTATAACGTTATACGTTATTACGACATACCATACGACGTTATACGTTATAACGTAATACTATATAACGTTACACGTTACAACGTAATACCATATAACGTTATACGTGACATGGAAATAGTAAATAACGTTATACGTTATAACGTAATGCTACATTACGTTATACGTTATAACGTAATACCATATGATGTTATACGTTATAACGTAATACTATATAACGTTATACGTTATAACGAAATACCATATGATGTTATACGTTATGAGGAAATGCTATAGTACGGTACACGGTATAACGTAATACTACATAACGTTATACGTTATAACGGAATACCATATGGCATTATACGTTATTATGGAATGCTATAGTACGTTACACGTTATAACGTAACACTGTATAACGTTATACGTTATAACGTAATACCATATGACGATATACGTTATGACGTAATACCATATGACGTTACACGTTATGACGTAATAATATATAACGTTATACGTAACATGGTAATAGTAAATAACGTTATACGTTATAACGTAATGCTACAAAACGTTATACGTTATAACGTAACAGCATATAACGTTATACGTTATAACGTAATACTATATAACGTTATATGTTATAACGTAATACCATATAACGTTATACGATATAACTTAACACCAGATGACGCTATACGTTATAAGTAAAAGCTATAGTACGTTACACGTTATAACGTAATACCATATAACGTTATACTTTAGAACGTAATAGCATATGACATTATACGCTATAACGTAATACCATATAACGTTATACGTTGTAACGTAATACAATATAACGTTATACGTTATAACGCAATACCATATGACGTTATACGTTGTAACGTAATACAATATAACGGTATACGTTATAACGTAATTCCATATGACATTATACGTTAAAACGTATTACTATATAACGTTATAGGTTATAACGTAATACTATATAACGCTATACGTTATAACGAAATGCCATAGTACGTTATACGTTATAACGCAATACCATATAACGTTATACGTTATAACGTAATACTATATAACGCTATACGTTATAACGTAATACCATATAACTTTATACGTTATAACGTAATGCTATATAACGACATACGTTATAACGTGATACCACATAACGTTATACGTTATAACGTAATACTATATAACGTTATACGTTAGAACGTAATACCACATAACGTTATACGATATAACTTAACACCAGATGACGCTATACGTTATAAGTAAACGGTATAGTACGTTACACGTTATAACGTAATAACATATAACGTTATACTTTAGAACGTAATAGCATATGACATTATACGCTATAACGTAATACCATATAACGTTATACGTTGTAACGTAATACAATATAACGTTATACGTTATAACGTAATACCATATGACGTTATACGTTATAACGTATTACTATATAACGTTATAGGTTATAACGTAATACCATATGACGTTATACGTTAAAACGTAATACTATATAACGTTATAGGTTATAACGTAATACTACATAACGTTGTACGTTATAACGTAACACCATATAACGTTATACTTTAGAACGTAATAGCATATGACATTATACGCTATAACGTAATACCATATAACGTTATACGTTGTAACGTAATACAATATAACGTTATACGTTATAACGCAATACCATATGACGTTATACGTTGTAACGTAATACAATATACCGGTATACGTTATAACGTAATTCCATATGACATTATACGTTAAAACGTATTACTATATAACGTTATAGGTTATAACGTAATACGATATAACGCTATATGTTATAACGAAATGCCATAGTACGTTATACGTTATAACGTAATACCATATGACGTTATACGTTATAACGTAATACTATATAACGTTATACGTAACATGGTAATAGTAAATAACGTTATACGTTATAACGTAATGCTACACAACGTTGTACGTTATAACGTAATACCATATGACGTTATACGTCATAACGTAATACTATATAACGTTATACGTTATAACTTAATACCATATGACGTTATACATTATGAGGAAATGCTATAGTAAGTTACACGTTATAACGTAATACTATATAACGTTATACATTATAACGTAATACCATATAACGTTATACGTTATAACGTAATACTATATAACGTTACACGTTACAACGTAATACCATATAACGTTATACATGGTAATAGTAAATAACGTTATACGCTTTAACGTAATGCTACATTACGTTATACGTTATAACGTAATACCATATGACGTTATACGTTATAAAGAAATGCTATAGTACGTTACACGTTATAACGTAGTACTATATATCGTTATAAGTTATAACGTAATACCATATGACGTTATACGTTAAAACGTATTACTATATAACGTTATAGGTTATAACGTAATGCTACATAACGTTGTACGTTAAAACGTAATACTATATAATGTTATAGATTATAACGTAATACTATATAACGTTATACGTTATAACATAATGCCATATAACGTTATACGTTGTAACGTAATGCTATATAACGTTACACGTTACAACGTAATACCATATAAGGTTACACGTTATAACGCAATACCATATAACGTTATACGTTGTAACGTAATGCTATATAACGTTACACGTTACAACGCAATACCATATGACGTTATACGTTATAAGGAAAGGCCATAGTACGTTACACGTTATAACGTGATACCATATGACGTTATACGTTATAAAGAAATGCTACAATACGTTACACGTTATATCGTAATACTATATAACGTCATAAGTTATAACGTAATACCTTATGACGTTATACGTTATAACGTAATACCATATAACGTTATACGACATAACGTAATACTATATAACGTTATACATTATAACGTAATACCACATAACGTTATACGTTATAACGTAATACCATATGACGTTATACGTTATGAGGAAATGCTATAGTACGGTACACGGTGTAACGTAATACTATATAACGTTATACGTTATAACGTAATACCATATGACGTTATACGTTATGAGGAAATGCTATAGTACGGTACACGGTGTAACGTAATACTATATAACGTTATATGTTATAACTTAATACCATATGATGTTATACGTTATAACGTCGTACCATATGATGTTATGCGTTATAACGTAATACTATATAACGTTATACGTAACATGGTAATAGTAAATAACGTTATACGTTATAACGTAATGCTACACAACGTTGTACGTTATAACGTAACACCATATAACGTTATACGTTATAACGTAATACTATATAACGTTATATGTTATAACGTAATACCATATAACGTTTTACGATATAACTTAACACCAGATGACGCTATACGTTATAAGTAAACGCTATAGTACGTTACACGTTATAACGTAATACCATATAACGTTATACTTTAGAACGTAATAGCATATGACATTATACGCTATAACGTAATACCATATAACGTTATTCGTTGTAACGTAATACAATATAACGTTATACGTTATAACGCAATACCATATGACGTTATACGTTGTAACGTAATACAATATAACGGTATACGTTATAACGTAATTCCATATGACATTATACGTTAAAACGTATTACTATATAACGTTATAGGTTATAACGTAATACTATATAACGCTATATGTTATAACGAAATGCCATAGTACGTTATACGTTATAACGCAATACCATATAACGTTATACGTTATAACGTAATACCTTATGACGTTATACGTTATAACGTAATACCATATGACGTTATACGTTATAACGTAATACTATATAACGTTATACGTTATAACTTAATACCAGATGACGCTATACGTTATAAGTAAACGCTATAGTACGTTACACGTTATAACGTAATACCATATGATGTTATGCGTTATAACGTAATACTATATAACGTTATACGTAACATGGTAATAGTAAATAACGTTATACGTTATAACGTAATGCTACACAATGTTGTACGTTATAACGTAATACCATATAACTTTATACGTTATAACGTAATGCTATATAACGATATACGTTATAACGTGATACCACATAACGTTATACGTTATAACGTAATACTATATAACGTTATACGTTAGAACGTAATACCACATAACGTTATACGATATAACTTAACACCAGATGATGCTATACGTTATAAGTAAACGCTATAGTACGTTACACGTTATAACGTAATAACATATAACGTTATACTTTAGAACGTAATAGCATATGACATTATACGCTATAACGTAATACCATATAACGTTATACGTTGTAACGTAATACAATATAACGTTATACGTTATAACGCAATACCATATGACGTTATACGTTGTAACGTAATACAATATAACGGTATACGTTATAACGTAATTCCATATGACATTATACGTTAAAACGTATTACTATATAACGTTATAGGTTATAACGTAATACTATATAACGCTATATGTTATATCGAAATGCCATAGTACGTTATACGTTATAACGTAATACCATATGACGTTATACGTTATAACGTAATACTATATAACGTTATACGTAACATGGTAATAGTAAATAACGTTATACGTTATAACGTAATGCTACACAACGTTGTACGTTATAACGTAATACCATATAACTTTATACGTTATAACGTAATGCTATATAACGTTATACGTTCTAACGTGATACCACATAACGTTATACGTTATAACGTAATACTATATAACGTTATACGTTAGATCGTAATACCATATGACGTTATACGTTATGAGGAAATGCTATAGTACGTTACACGTTATAACGAAGTGCTATATAACGTTATACGTTATAACGTAATACCTTATGACGTTATACGTTATAACGTAATACCATATGACGTTATACGTCATAACGTAATACTATATAACGTTATACGTTATAACTTAATACCATATGACGTTATACATTATGAGGAAATGCTATAGTAAGTTACACGTTATAACGTAATACTATATAACGTTATACATTATAACGTAATACCATATAACGTTATACGTTATAACGTAATACTATATAACGTTACACGTTACAACGTAATACCATATAACGTTATACATGGTAATAGTAAATAACGTTATACGCTATAACGTAATGCTACATTACGTTATACGTTATAACGTAATACCATATGACGTTATACGTTATAACGTAATACCATATAACGTTTTACGTTATAACGTAATACTATATAACGTTATATATTATAACGTAATACCACATAACGTTATACGATATAACTTAACACCAGATGACGCTATACGTTATAAGTAAACGCTATAGTACGTTACACGTTATAACGTAATACCATATGATGTTATGCGTTATAACGTAATACTATATAACGTTATACGTAACATGGTAATAGTAAATAACGTTATACGTTATAACGTAATGCTACACAATGTTGTACGTTATAACGTAATACCATATAACTTTATACGTTATAACGTAATGCTATATAACGATATACGTTATAACGTGATACCACATAACGTTATACGTTATAACGTAATACTATATAACGTTATACGTTAGAACGTAATACCACATAACGTTATACGATATAACTTAACACCAGATGACGCTATACGTTATAAGTAAACGCTGTAGTACGTTACACGTTATAACGTAATAACATATAACGTTATACTTTAGAACGTAATAGCATATGACATTATACGCTATAACGTAATACCATATAACGTTATACGTTGTAACGTAATACAATATAACGTTATACGTTGTAACGTAATACAATATAACGTTATACGTTATAACGTAATACCATATGACGTTATACGTTATAACGTATTACTATATAACGTTATAGGTTATAACGTAATGCTACATAACGTTGTACGTTAAAACGTAATACTATATAACGTTATAGGTTATAACGTAATACTATATAACGTTATACGCTATAACATAATGCCATATAACGTTATACGACATAACGTAATACTATATAACGTTATACGTCATAACGTAATACCATATGACGTTATACGTTATAAAGAAATGCTATAGTACGTTACACGTTATAACGTAGTACTATATATCGTTATAAGTTATAACGTAATACCATATGACGTTATACGTTAAAACGTATTACTATATAACGTTATAGGTTATAACGTAATGCTACATAACGTTGTACGTTAAAACGTAATACTATATAATGTTATAGATTATAACGTAATACTATATAACGTTATACGTTATAACATAATGCCATATAACGTTATACGTTGTAACGTAATGCTATATAACGTTACACGTTACAACGTAATACCATATAACGTTATACGACATAACGTAATACTATATAACGTTATACATTATAACGTAATACCACATAACGTTATACGTTATAACGTAATACCATATGACGTTATACGTTATGAGGAAATGCTATAGTACGGTACACGGTGTAACGTAATACTATATAACGTTATACGTTATAACGTAATACCATATGACGTTATACGTTATGAGGAAATGCTATAGTACGGTACACGGTGTAACGTAATACTATATAACGTTATATGTTATAACTTAATACCATATGATGTTATACGTTATAACGTCGTACCATATGATGTTATGCGTTATAACGTAATACTATATAACGTTATACGTAACATGGTAATAGTAAATAACGTTATACGTTATAACGTAATGTTACACAACGTTGTACGTTATAACGTTCACCATATAACGTTATACGTTATAACGTAATACTATATAACGTTATATGTTATAACGTAATACCATATAACGTTTTACGATATAACTTAACACCAGATGACGCTATACGTTATAAGTAAACGCTATAGTACGTTACACGTTATAACGTAATACCATATAACGTTATACTTTAGAACGTAATAGCATATGACATTATACGCTATAACGTAATACCATATAACGTTATACGTTGTAACGTAATACAATATAACGTTATACGTTATAACGCAATACCATATGACGTTATACGTTGTAACGTAATACAATATAACGGTATACGTTATAACGTAATTCCATATGACATTATACGTTAAAACGTATTACTATATAACGTTATAGGTTATAACGTAATACTATATAACGCTATATGTTATAACGAAATGCCATAGTACGTTATACGTTATAACGTAATACCATATGACGTTAAACGTTATAACGTAATACTATATAACGTTATACGTAACATGGTAATAGTAAATAACGTTATACGTTATAACGTAATGCTACACAACGTTGTACGTTATAACGTAATACCATATAACTTTATACGTTATAACGTAATGCTATATAACGTTATACGTTCTAACGTGATACTATATAACGTTATACGTTAGATCGTAATACCATATGAGGTTATACGTTATGAGGAAATGCTATAGTACGTTACACGTTATAACGAAGTGCTATATAACGTTATACGTTATAACGTAATACCTTATGACGTTATACGTTATAACGTAATACCATATGACGTTATACGTTATAACGTAATACTATATAACGTTATACGTTATAACTTAATACCATATGACGTTATACATTATGAGGAAATGCTATAGTAAGTTACACGTTATAACGTAATACTATATAACGTTATACATTATAACGTAATACCATATAACGTTATACGTTATAACGTAATACTATATAACGTTACACGTTACAACGTAATACCATATAACGTTATACATGGTAATAGTAAATAACGTTATACGCTATAACGTAATGCTACATTACGTTATACGTTATAACGTAATACCATATGACGTTATACGTTATAACGTAATACCATATAACGTTTTACGTTATAACGTAATACTATATAACGTTATATATTATAACGTAATACCACATAACGTTATACGATATAACTTAACACCAGATGACGCTATACGTTATAAGTAAACGCTATAGTACGTTACACGTTATAACGTAATACCATATGATGTTATGCGTTATAACGTAATACTATATAACGTTATACGTAACATGGTAATAGTAAATAACGTTATACGTTATAACGTAATGCTACACAATGTTGTACGTTATAACGTAATACCATATAACTTTATACGTTATAACGTAATGCTATATAACGATATACGTTATAACGTGATACCACATAACGTTATACGTTATAACGTAATACTATATAACGTTATACGTTAGAACGTAATACCACATAACGTTATACGATATAACTTAACACCAGATGACGCTATACGTTATAAGTAAACGCTATAGTACGTTACACGTTATAACGTAATACCATATAACGTTATACTTTAGAACGTAATAGCATATGACATTATACGCTATAACGTAATACCATATAACGTTATACGTTGTAACGTAATACAATATAACGTTATACGTTATAACGTAATACCATATGACGTTATACGTTATAACGTATTACTATATAACGTTATAGGTTATAACGTAATGCTACATAACGTTGTACGTTAAAACGTAATACTATGTAACGTTATAGGTTATAACGTAATACTATATAACGTTATACGTTATAACATAATGCCATATAACGTTATACGACATAACGTAATACTATATAACGTTATACGTCATAACCTAATACCATATGACGTTATACGTTATAAAGAAATGCTATAGTACGTTACACGTTATAACGTAGTACTATATATCGTTATAAGTTATAACGTAATACCATATGACGTTATACGTTAAAACGTATTACTATATAACGTTATAGGTTATAACGTAATGCTACATAACGTTGTACGTTAAAACGTAATACTATATAATGTTATAGGTTATAACGTAATACTATATAACGATATACGTTATAACATAATGCCATATAACGTTATACGTTGTAACGTAATGCTATATAACGTTACACGTTACAACGTAATACCATATAAGGTTACACGTTATAACGCAATACCATATAACGTTATATGTTGTAACGTAATGCTATATAACGTTACACGTTACAACGCAATACCATATGACGTTATACGTTATAAGGAAATGCCATAGTACGTTACACGTTATAACGTGATACCATATGACGTTATACGTTATAAAGAAATGCTACAATACGTTACACGTTATATCGTGATACTATATAACGTCATAAGTTATAACGTAATACCTTATGACGTTATACGTTATAACGTAATACCACATAACGTTATACGATATAACTTAACACCAGATGACGCTATACGTTATAAGTAAACGCTATAGTACGTTACACGTTATAACGTAATACCATATGATGTTATGCGTTATAACGTAATACTATATAACGTTATACGTAACATGGTAATAGTAAATAACGTTATACGTTATAACGTAATGCTACACAATGTTGTACGTTATAACGTAATACCATATAACTTTATACGTTATAACGTAATGCTATATAACGATATACGTTATAACGTGATACCACATAACGTTATACGTTATAACGTAATACTATATAACGTTATACGTTAGAACGTAATACCACATAACGTTATACGATATAACTTAACACCAGATGACGCTATACGTTATAAGTAAACGCTATAGTACGTTACACGTTATAACGTAATACCATATAACGTTATACTTTAGAACGTAATAGCATATGACATTATACGCTATAACGTAATACCATATAACGTTATACGTTGTAACGTAATACAATATAACGTTATACGTTATAACGTAATACCATATGACGTTATACGTTATAACGTATCACTATATAACGTTATAGGTTATAACGTAATGCTACATAACGTTGTACGTTAAAACGTAATACTATGTAACGTTATAGGTTATAACGTAATACTATATAACGTTATACGTTATAACATAATGCCATATAACGTTATACGACATAACGTAATACTATATAACGTTATACGTCATAACCTAATACCATATGACGTTATACGTTATAAAGAAATGCTATAGTACGTTACACGTTATAACGTAGTACTATATATCGTTATAAGTTATAACGTAATACCATATGACGTTATACGTTAAAACGTATTACTATATAACGTTATAGGGTATAACGTAATGCTACATAACGTTGTACGTTAAAACGTAATACTATATAATGTTATAGGTTATAACGTAATACTATATAACGTTATACGTTATAACATAATGCCATATAACGTTATACTTTGTAACGTAATGCTATATAACGTTACACGTTACAACGTAATACCATATAACGTTATACATGGTAATAGTAAATAACGTTATACGCTATAACGTAATGCTACATTACGTTATACGTTATAACGTAATACCATATGACGTTATACGTTATAACGTAATACCATATAACGTTTTACGTTATAACGTAATACTATATAACGTTATATATTATAACGTAATACCACATAACGTTATACGATATAACTTAACACCAGATGACGCTATACGTTATAAGTAAACGCTATAGTACGTTACACGTTATAACGTAATACCATATGATGTTATGCGTTATAACGTAATACTATATAACGTTATACGTAACATGGTAATAGTAAATAACGTTATACGTTATAACGTAATGCTACACAATGTTGTACGTTATAACGTAATACCATATAACTTTATACGTTATAACGTAATGCTATATAACGATATACGTTATAACGTGATACCACATAACGTTATACGTTATAACGTAATACTATATAACGTTATACGTTAGAACGTAATACCACATAACGTTATACGATATAACTTAACACCAGATGACGCTATACGTTATAAGTAAACGCTATAGTACGTTACACGTTATAACGTAATAACATATAACGTTATACTTTAGAACGTAATAGCATATGACATTATACGCTATAACGTAATATCATATAACGTTATACGTTGTAACGTAATACAATATAACGTTATACGTTATAACGTAATACCATATGACGTTATACGTTATAACGTATTACTATATAACGTTATAGGTTATAACGTAATGCTACATAACGTTGTACGTTAAAACGTAATACTATATAACGTTATAGGTTATAACGTAATACTATATAACGTTATACGCTATAACATAATGCCATATAACGTTATACGACATAACGTAATACTATATAACGTTATACGTCATAACGTAATACCATATGACGTTATACGTTATAAAGAAATGCTATAGTACGTTACACGTTATAACGTAGTACTATATATCGTTATAAGTTATAACGTAATACCATATGACGTTATACGTTAAAACGTATTACTATATAACGTTATAGGTTATAACGTAATGCTACATAACGTTGTACGTTAAAACGTAATACTATATAATGTTATAGATTATAACGTAATACTATATAACGCTATACGTTATAACATAATGCCATATAACGTTATACGTTGTAACGTAATGCTATATAACGTTACACGTTACAACGTAATACCATATAAGGTTACACGTTATAACGCAATACCATATAACGTTATACGTTGTAACGTAATGCTATATAACGTTACACGTTACAACGCAATACCATATGACGTTATACGTTATAAGGAAATGCCATAGTACGTTACACGTTATAACGTGATACCATATGACGTTATACGTTATAAAGAAATGCTACAATACGTTACACGTTATATCGTAATACTATATAACGTCATAAGTTATAACGTAATACCTTATGACGTTATACGTTATAACGTAATACCATATAACGTTATACGACATAACGTAATACTATATAACGTTATACATTATAACGTAATACCACATAACGTTATACGTTATAACGTAATACCATATGACGTTATACGTTATGAGGAAATGCTATAGTACGGTACACGGTGTAACGTAATACTATATAACGTTATATGTTATAACTTAATACCATATGATGTTATACGTTATAACGTCGTACCATATGATGTTATGCGTTATAACGTAATACTATATAATGTTATACGTAACATGGTAATAGTAAATAACGTTATACGTTATAACGTAATGCTACACAACGTTGTACGTTATAACGTAACACCATATAACGTTATACGTTATAACGTAATACTATATAACGTTATATGTTATAACGTAATACCATATAACGTTATACGTTATAACGTAATACTATATAACGTTATACGTTAGAACGTAATACCATATGACGTTATACGTTATGAGGAAATGCTATAGTACGTTACACGTTATAATGTAATACTATATAACGTTATATGTTATAACTTAATACCATATGATGTTATACGTTATAACGTCGTACCATATGATGTTATGCGTTATAACGTAATACTATATAACGTTATACGTAACATGGTAATAGTAAATAACGTTATACGTTATAACGTAATGCTACACAACGTTGTACGTTATAACGTAATACCATATAACTTTCTACGTTATAACGTAATGCTATATAACGTTATACGTTATAACGTGACACCACATAACGTTATACGTTATAACGTAATACTCTATAACGTTATACGTTAGAACGTAATACCATATGACGTTATACGTTATGAGGAAATGCTATAGTACGTTACACGTTATAACGAAGTACTATATAACGTTATACGTTATAGCGTAATACCTTATGACGTTATACGTTATAACGTAATACCATATGACGTTATACGTTATAACGTAATACTATATAACGTTATACGTTATAACGTAATACCATATAACGTTATACGTTATAACGTAATACCATATAACGTTATACGTTATAACGTAATACTATATAACGTAATACGTTATAACGTAATACCATATGACGTTATACGTTATAACGTAATACTATATAACGTTAGAGGTTATAACGTAATTCCATATGACATTATACGTTAAAACGTAATACTATATAACGTTATAGGTTATAACGTAATGCTACATAACGTTATACGTTAAAACGTAATACTATATAACGTTATAGGTTATAACGTAATACTATATAACGTTATACGTTATAAAGAAATGCTATAGTACGTTATACGTTATAACGTAATACCATATAACGTTATACGACATAACGCAATACTATATAACGTTACACGTTATAACGTAATACCATATGACGTTATACGTTATAAGGAAATGCCATAGTACGTTACACGTTATAATGTAATACTATATAACGTCATACGTTATAACATAATACCATATGGCGTTATGCGTTATAACGTAATACTATATAACGTTATACGTAACATGGTAATAGTAAATAACGTTATACGTTATAACGCAATGCTACACAACGTTGTACGTTATAATGTAATACCATATAACTTTATACGTTATAACGTAACGCTATATAACGTTATACGTTCTAACGTGATACCACATAACGTTATACGTTATAACGTAATACTATATAACGTTATACGTTAGAACGTAATACCATATGACGTTATACGTTATGAGGAAATGCTATAGTACGTTACACGTTATAACGAAGTGCTATATAACGTTATACGTTATAACGTAATACCTTATGACGTTATACGTTATAACGTAATACCATATGGCGTTATACGTTATAACGTAATACTATATAACGTTATACGTTATAACGTAATACCATATGACGTTATACATTATGAGGAAATGCTATAGTAAGTTACACGTTATAACGTAATACTATATAACGTTATACATTATAACGTAATACCATATAACGTTATACGTTATAACGTAATACTATATATCGTTATACGTTATAACGTAATACCATATGACGTTATACGTTATAACGTAATACTATATAACGTTATACGTAACATGGTAATAGTAAATAACGTTATACGTTATAACGTAATGCTACACAACGTTGTACGTTATAACGTAATACCATATAACTTTATACGTTATAACGTAATGCTATATAACGTTATACGTTCTAACGTGATACCACATAACGTTATACGTTATAACGTAATACTATATAACGTTATACGTTATAACATAATGCCATATAACGTTATACGTTGTAACGTAATGCTATATAACGTTACACGTTACAACGTAATACCATATAACGTTATACATGGTAATAGTAAATAACGTTATACGCTATAACGTAATGCTACATTACGTTATACGTTATAACGTAATACCATATGACGTTATACGTTATAACGTAATACCATATAACGTTTTACGTTATAACGTAATACTATATAACGTTATATATTATAACGTAATACCACATAACGTTATACGATATAACTTAACACCAGATGACGCTATACGTTATAAGTAAACGCTATAGTACGTTACACGTTATAACGTAATACCATATGATGTTATGCGTTATAACGTAATACTATATAACGTTATACGTAACATGGTAATAGTAAATAACGTTATACGTTATAACGTAATGCTACACAATGTTGTACGTTATAACGTAATACCATATAACTTTATACGTTATAACGTAATGCTATATAACGATATACGTTATAACGTGATACCACATAACGTTATACGTTATAACGTAATACTATATGACGTTATACGTTAGAACGTAATACCACATAACGTTATACGCTATAACTTAACACCAGATGACGCTATACGTTATAAGTAAACGCTATAGTACGTTACACGTTATAACGTAATAACATATAACGTTATACTTTAGAACGTAATAGCATATGACATTATACGCTATAACGTAATACCATATAACGTTATACGTTGTAACGTAATACAATATAACGTTATACGTTATAACGTAATACCATATGACGTTATACGTTATAACGTATTACTATATAACGTTATAGGTTATAACGTAATGCTACATAACGTTGTACGTTAAAACGTAATACTATATAACGTTATAGGTTATAACGTAATACTATATAACGTTATACGCTATAACATAATGCCATATAACGTTATACGACATAACGTAATACTATATAACGTTATACGTCATAACGTAATACCATATGACGTTATACGTTATAAAGAAATGCTATAGTACGTTACACGTTATAACGTAGTACTATATATCGTTATAAGTTATAACGTAATACCATATGACGTTATACGTTAAAACGTATTACTATATAACGTTATAGGTTATAACGTAATGCTACATAACGTTGTACGTTAAAACGTAATACTATATAATGTTATAGGTTATAGCGTAATACTATATAACGTTATACGTTATAACATAATGCCATATAACGTTATACGTTGTAACGTAATGCTATATAACGTTACACGTTACAACGTAATACCATATAAGGTTACACGTTATAACGCAATACCATATAACGTTATACGTTGTAACGTAATGCTATATAACGTTACACGTTACAACGCAATACCATATGACGTTATACGTTATAAGGAAATGCCATAGTACGTTACACGTTATAACGTGATACCATATGACGTTATACGTTATAAAGAAATGCTACAATACGTTACACGTTATATCGTAATACTATATAACGTCATAAGTTATAACGTAATACCTTATGACGTTATACGTTATAACGTAATGCCATATAACGTTATACGACATAACGTAATACTATATAACGTTATACATTATAACGTAATACCACATAACGTTATACGTTATAACGTAATACCATATGACGTTATACGTTATGAGGAAATGCTATAGTACGGTACACGGTGTAACGTAATACTATATAACGTTATACGTTATAACGTAATACCATATGACGTTATACGTTATGAGGAAATGCTATAGTACGGTACACGGTGTAACGTAATACTATATAACGTTATATGTTATAACTTAATACCATATGATGTTATACGTTATAACGTCGTACCATATGATGTTATGCGTTATAACGTCGTACCATATGATGTTATGCGTTATAACGTAATACTATATAACGTTATACGTAACATGGTAATAGTAAATAACGTTATACGTTATAACGTAATGCTACACAACGTTGTACGTTATAACGTAACACCATATAACGTTATACGTTATAACGTAATACTATATAACGTTATATGTTATAACGTAATACCATATAACGTTATACGTTATAACGTAATACTATATAACGTTATACGTTAGAACGTAATACCATATGACGTTATACGTTATGAGGAAATGCTATAGTACGTTACACGTTATAATGTAATACTATATAACGTTATATGTTATAACTTAATACCATATG